>CABFVX010002642.1:73503-100492 GCA_902151425.1 Timema shepardi | reverse complement strand
ATATATATATATATATATATATATATATGTATGTGTGTGTGTGTGTGGTCCTACATTTCATTTGCAAAAAAAACCCATTATAAATAGAGATAAATTTAATTTAATTTCTAATGATATGAAAAAATTAATATGTACACTATATTACTTTTTTGGATCATGTGGCATAAGCTTTTAGGCTCGCGGTAGACTAATTTTCCAGGGGAGTTAAAGGAAATTTTCTTTATAGGGTTACCATATTCTCCCTACAAGAAAATATGATTTAACTTCCTCTATATTCTACATTTTTAATCTTTTCTCATTAGTTTAAATATGCGGACAACGGTTGTAAGACGCACAGCATTGGGATTTTTTTTTACTAAAAAACAAATAATTTTTGTGTGTGTGTGTGTGGGATTGTAAAAAAATTATATATGGGCTACTATTTTTTATATTATATAAATTAAAATTAAAATGTTTTTATAACATTATTTTTAATAAACTATGATACTATAAGTTATCATAAAAATCACTATCAATTAAATTAACTAATTAATTTCAAATTAAACTTTGGTAAAATGTCTGGTTTTAACGCTATTAATTTTCAATCATAGCCGAACAACTTTCCTCACGTTACATATAATTTTGTCTGTACACCCCTTACTTAAATACATGTTTACGCTACACTCTTTTTTAACCTCTTCAATGTTTTAATCAGCCTGTAAATATGGCGTTATGTTAGCTCCCTCCACCCTACAACTATGGCGTGTCCGCTTTCTGTTCCTCCACTAAATTAGTTCACTCGCGCTGGATTTTATTAAGTACCGCCCGAGGTTTTTTTTCATGTTAACGCTTTTATAAAGTTACTTGTTTATATTACCTGCCATATGATACGGCAAATTAAGAAGGGTCAAGGCTTATATTATATGGTTTTGTTTTAACTTAATTTAAAAATTGCAACCACACACTTTTCCCTTTGCGCATTTTGTATTCTAGTTTTTAATGAAATATTGTTTTATTTTATTTCGAAATGTTGAAATTGAGTTTCTCTTATTAGACTATTTCAATGTAGCGCATTATATTTTGTTATTTGACTCTTTAGATTTAATTTTTAAAGATAACTTTAAAATAATAAAAGGTATTTTATTTAAGGTAAATGTAACGCCGATTTTAACTAGTTTAAATATTCGCTCTTGTCAATTTTATTTTTCCAGTGCTCTCTCTTTTGCTAACCGTCTATGCTGTTCCTATATTTACACTAATAGGAAAGGTAACACTGCATATTAAATGTTGGTTATCCATATTTGCGGAGAGGTAAGAGTATATAATTATTTGGGGGGAAATACCTCAGTATATGTGATCGGGATTTAAACCTAGAACCTGCAAACACCGACAAGAGAAGAGTGATGTTTTTGTTTATTCATCGGTATTTAAAAAATTCAACGGCATCAGTTTGCAAGTAAGCTCTACTAATTATATATATATATATATATATGCACCAAACCAATTCTTACTACCCGATAATAATATAGATATATGTTCACGTCTTTTTATTTGTCTTGTCTAAACGTATTTATTACTTACTATTTGGTGGGGTATGGATTTGAAAGCTAGAATTGAGAATAAATATAATAGAATACACGTGGAAGGAGGATGTGAAACTATTCACGAAAGAACATTGACAGCCCTCGTCCAGGATTAAAACCCTACTTCCCCATCATTATAAAACCATATATGAGTTAATATGAGCTAATCTAAAAACGTTAGTTTCTAGAAACTCACTATGATAAAGGTATGTGTGATGTGTCACAGGTAAAATTGAATTTTTATGCAGTACATTAATTTTTGTCTTGAAAAATAATTTGTGTGTTTCATTATTGATGAATGTGAAAAAAAAACCTACAATACATTTTTGTCTTTCTATTTAGCTTTGGAATAAGCTTTCATATAAATATAATTTCATACAGTTTAGTCAGGTCTGTCACATTATTTTACGACAGTGGGTTGGTTGGAGGAAGGATGCGTGACCAATTTCTCATTAGTTTTTGCCAGAAAATTCCAGACATGGCCCTGATGTAAAGTTTTATTATTACTATTGTAACAAAGTTCATTTCACCGTGTATAATATATATTTTTTATAGTAGTATAGTTAATTTTGGTTGGTAGACCTGAACTATTTTGTTGAGAAGAGTGCATTTACCGCTCCAAGCGGACAGTTAAGAACTAGCTTACTTTAAAACGTTTATTAAAATTAAATATTCCCTTTTAATATCAATCTGTAAGCTCTGCACAGTCCTTAACGCTATTTCTAACATTTTTTTAAAAACATATTATAAATACAACAACGCAGACATTCATATCATCACGTGATATTAGAAGCCATACTGCAGACGACAGAAGCGGAACCACCGCGCATGCCTGACCCTACAACTTGTGTGGAAGACGAACTACCCCCACCCCCAAGCCGCTCACCCTCCTGTAGCGACACTTCCTTTTCGTACGAGGGGGAGTGAGCATAATGGCTGCATGGTTTGGGTCGCTGGAATCCCGCCCAACCTGGAAATTGGATGTTTTAGCCCAATTCTCACCTTCTCACATTTTTTTTTACTTTTCTACATTATCCTTTTCAGTAAACCCATTTCATTTCTGACGTGTTTTTTTCTGATTCTTCATCAATTGATTTTTCTTACCATTTCCCTTATATCACTGACCCGCTAATTTCAAAAATCTTAATTTTTATGCATCTGGAAGGGCCTCATTAAAGCCCGTTAAAAACGAGAGCAGGAAATAAAAAAGGGTGCGGAAAGAAGGTAGACGCCATAAATTGGGAAGGAAGATGGAGTTTTTGGATTTTGCTCCAGAGCCAAAAATGGATTTAAGTGGTAAATTACGCTGGACGCAATATTAATCACGGCCTAGAGGAAGAAGGGACGGCGAGTCTTTCTGAAGAAACGTTAGCGGACTTCCAGGACGGCTACCCCGTGATTTATAGAATTTACCTGAAGAACCAGGACGCCCGAGTACCCCGAGAATCTGCACTACCCCAAACGAGTGCATAGATATCCTTGGATTTATTACAGTGGTCGCGTGCTCCGGACCGTGCAAGGCCCCAATTTTTCGTTTCTCCTTCTGTTTATTTTCTTCTTTTATTAAATTTTCTTGTTTTTATCTGATTTTAAATATATTATTATTATTATTATTATTTTCTTACCATAGTCTAGAATACCATTTTTTTTTGTTATAACATTCCCTAAGATAATTAGTATTATAATTTACCTTGACGTCTGGTAGGTAGGATATTAAGTGCTATTTTTTTTTCTTCTCATATTAAAAGTTTTGGTTCCAACCTACGAAAATTTACCCAAAGATTTCTGTGACTCACCTCGCGAAATTAACCTGGTCGAGCCGTGGAGATCCGCAGCATCTGGTCGGTGAGTACAGAAAGGGGAGGGAACTTTCAAAGTACAGTCTCATGAAAAGAAATCCTTACCCAGTATCAATCCCCCCAGAGGACACCCCGCAGATAATTTTTTTTTCTTTTTCAAAATTAAATCTTTCCTTTTTTTTATCTCAACACTTGGTTGATTTTAGTCAGAAAGTATTTTTATTACACTATTAATACACTTGCATGTCTTAAACTCCGATATCTCACAATAAAAATATTGACCAGTCAAAATAAAATATGATATTTACTATTATTGTGTTCTTAGGTGTTATGTCTTACGACAGGTCCATTCCTTTTGTCAATGAACTTTGACCGCCCTGTCTTCTGCCTTCTCCTTTAACTCCCAAAGCTTTCTTCTTTCCTTCAAGTCATTCAATATTTAAATACTCCTTCCAAAGCTCCTCTTTCCCTCAACCTTGCCTTTTATGATGTAATGCAGAAGACAGTTCCTCCTGAGGATGTGTCCGATAGATAGTATTATTGAAACTATTTGAATGTGACAGTTCTACTTAGTGTAGAAGTTAAGGGGTGGTGGTCTACTTTGTGGCTCGACTAAAATATAAGTACAGATGGTTCTAAAAACCCTTATAGTCATAGCAATAGCCTGCAAAGAAGAGTAAAAAAATGCAAATATCTCACACTTTTTTCTTTTCTTCTTCCTTTGCGTTTGATATCTATTTGCCTTCCTTCCCCAGGCCAAAGTTTGGAAAGAGACAGAGACCCCCAAACCCTAACCCTCTGATTCTACGGGCCTGAGTGTAGACGATACTTGTTTATTAAAATAAATTTTTAAGAATGAATTACCTCCGGCAAATCAGCACACAGCTCATTTACGGGGCTTGTAGAGAAAGAGTACATCTTCCAGGGAGCCAAAAATATTCGAATTAATTTCAAACAAAAGAACGTCCCTCCCCTCCTTTCTTAAATCTCGTAAAAAAACAACAACCCAGAAGACTGACGACTACCGCAGCTTGGCTTTGTTAAGTTAACCTCAATCAAAGAGCTAAAATGACAAAGTCCCTCTTTCGTAATGAAACAAAAGAAATGGGGGAAAGGGGGATGTAACAGGGAGGTAGTAGCTAAATCTATCTGTATTCTCGGCCACAAAAACATCTCGTCCATTAATCAGCCAACTGTCTTCTTCCTCCTCTCACCACCCCCATCCCCTCACCCTCAGGCAGGGGAAACCGAGGGTGGGAAGCGGGGTTGTAAGCTTCAGCTTTCCACAAAAGAACAGGCTTAAATATACGTACAGATAGAGCGTTATTTTATCTTTTGGAAAGTTTTGTAATTAGGTTTCGGTTTATTAAACAATCGTTTTTGATAAAATTAACATAGAAATTACACGGAACCTTTCTTTTAACTAATTTTTTGAAGAAAGCAATTTATTGAAAAGCTCTATCCATCAGGACTTTAGTTAATTGATTACGTCATACATTTTAAATTTCTCTCGACACCTCGGATAGAAAATATTGTGATCGTAAAAAAATTCTAGCTCAAGATTTTGATAAATGTCTACGTTTCTTGACCCCCTGAAACCAAAAAGGTGGTTTTCGTAATGCCGTCTGTCTATCTGTCCGTACCTCGTGCTAGAGTCGAAACTATTTTACCGATTGGGATAAAACTTGGTTTCTAGGGTTTTCATAAGGTCTCCCCTATACTATACTAGGGTTCATTGGAATTAGACATCTAACCCAAAAATTAAGGATAGCTTAATGAAGAGCAAAAATAAAGAAAATCAATTTTCTCAAAGTTCGCTCTAACGATTTTGATTACATTTTAGAGCTATACAATTTTTATCATTATAAACAAGATGGCGATTCCCATTTGCTCATGAAAATTACTTTGAGGGTACATGAGAAATATTTTATAATTTTGATAGTTTTTTCCGCAACAATTTGGGATATAGAATAGCTTATCATTGTAAAATTGTAGTACTATCAAAGATTAAATTTTTTATTTGAAATATATTTTTATAAAACCAGTAATTCCTGAGCTATAAACAAATATTTACTTTTTAATTAATATCTTTGAAAATGAATTTGATTCTTATGTTTTTTGGTGGACACAGCTGTTTTTCTCTTTTCTTGATTTTTCTTTAACAGTGTTCCTAGTTTATAATGCCACTAGAGTAACAGTATATATTATTTCACTAATGATATTTTGTGTAATGTTTCTACAACAATGTGCAAACTAATTATTTCGTTTCAAAAATCTTAAAAGAGTTTTTAGTAAATGTATATTTTATGATAAAAGCGAGAGAAAATATGTACGGTGCACCGTACCATTTATTTTAAGCCTAAGTGAGCAACTCGATTGAACTAGTAGACATTTAGTTGGTTTACTATTTCAAACAATATTTTTATGTATATAAAGGTTGCTAGTTAATTATGTAAGTATAGTACGATTTTGGTAGGAAGAACAGTAGAAGTTAGTTACTAAAGTTACCAAAACAAGTTTAATATTTTCATACATCAAGTCAAGTTATCTGAAGTTTTCACTTTTGATAAATATAATCAATACCTATCAATTAATACAAATAATATAGTAAACTGTTATCAATGTTGGCTGTAAAACAATATGTTTGAATATTCCCTACTGTTCTTCCTACCAAACTCAGAGTATAGTTTTGTGTGTGTACATAATTATGTGGACCTATTGAAATTTTTTACTCAGCACATTCCTGGGTTTGATCCCCAGCGCGTCCAGGTTTTTATGTGAAGCATTTGGTCAAACTGTCTCGTGAGGACAAAATGAGCAGATACTTAAATAAAGAAGTAGCGGCTCCGGTCTAGAAAACTGAGATTAAGACTGAAGGGTTAATTGTAACGACTAATTTACACTCTCTATCCACAAATGTTGGCACTATCTTCACCAACTTACAACGGTTGCTTGGTCGGTATAGTTTGCTGCGTGCCGACGCTCTGGAGTTATTATATTCTCGTTTCATTAACAACGTTATTTGTTCTTTATTGCTCTTTCTAATTTTTTCACACAAATAAATGAGTCAATTTTCTTACAGTAGTTAATTATTATTTAATAACGGCTCATCACTAAAATCCTATAAAAAATACAAATGTATGTCGTTCTTATATTGATAATCATATCATGGGAAGTAAATACAAGTTCGAATCTACACATTTATTTCACGGCGTCTCACTTTACGTTCTGATTATACGCATGTATTATATTAACTACGCTAATGTGCTAGGGTTGAAGAAGGTATGATTTAGAGAAAGTGATTATACTCTTATTAGAGCATCAGCAGATTGGTAAACAATTTAGGGGAAAAAAGCACACACTCATTACACCCGCACGGGATTCGAGCAGTGACCTCGCCGTCACCGGCAAACCAGAGTAAATTAATTAGACTTTTAAACCTCGTATCATGGACCAAGTTGATCCTTTCCCTATGCTCATACCCAACAGTGTGGCTCGACATTAATTGATGGAATAAATAGCCAAAGTTATTATGTTTTATAGTTACGGTTATTTCCGCATCTAAAGATCTTATTTTTAAAATTAAAAAATGACACCTGGACACGGGAATCGAACACGAGACTTATGGCTTAGTACGTCAATACTTTAGCCACTGGTGCAGCTATAACCAAAACTAGCACACATAGTATATTGGCTATTTAATCCATCGTAATATGCGTATCCGTACAATTGTCATTGTACTATTGGCAACATATAATCCTCCTGGGTCGACGGTGGCTGCATCATCTGGTAGCGCGTGATCTTAATTGACCACTCATATGTAGCTGACAATTCCACACGTCCATAACAGACTCTGCCTTAAAATATGAGTAACGAATGACCTTGGGTACGGGGCGACTCCTGGATAGCTCAGTGGTTAGAGTATTGGCGTATTAAGCCAAAGGTTCTGTGCCTAAGTGCCATTTTTTCAATTTAAAGAATATAACAGTAATTGATATACAATACGTGTATTATGGAAAGTAGTATGATACAAGTTTTACTAGATATTTTCAAAACCACACAAATTATATTTTACCAAAATATAATACCCTTGGTCCGTTGAATCAAACAAGTCATTGACATTTGAATAACCTTCTAGAACATTTTATGAATACAAGTAGGCTAGAAAATATCAACCAAATGCTACTAGATTTGATATTGCAGATGTAAAAATTGAAGTCATCTGACAAAGGTCACATCTACAGAACACGCGGATAGGCTTGTGAATACACTAAAATAGATCTAATAACTTTTTAACCGTAAAATAAGGTTAATTTTATTATTTATAAGACTATATAAAGCCCCCAAAGAGGAATTGCTAGATATGATCTCAAAGTTTATATCTTTTTATAAAATATAAGTTTGAGTTTTTATGGAGGTAAGCGAGTGGGAAGATAACGTTCATTTAAAACACGTTGCAAGTACCCAGCTTGGGACAGGTTAGCAGCTCTGTGAAATTTCTCTTACATTTTCCCTGAAATATTTATTTGGATTTGTAGTAGACATTTCTTTTGACACCTTTATTTGAATTTGAGGTTGAAATTTCTTCTTGGTGACTATGGTCAAATACAGTGGCATAACTAGGATTTATGAGTGGCTTATATTTTTATATTTTAACACTAATCTAAACATCCGTGATAATGATGTTAATTTTTCACTTTATAATTTTGAGAGGTGTTATGGTTGGGAAAATGTGTGCCTTGAGATTTTGAAAAATATTAGCGTTTAAATTCCCCTTTTACTCAAAGAAGATTTAACATGCACATGCAAATGCTGTTATAATTACTCTAAATGCAACCTTTCCCATTACCATGCCAATCGTATATATATATATATATATATATATACAATCTATACAATATATATTTATGTACACGTACAGTTTATATTTATGTGTATATTTACAGTATATATATATACTATCTATTTATGTATATATATATATATACATATATATATATATATATATATATATACACGATTGGGCTGTGAATGGGAAAGATGGTATTTAAAGGAATTATAACAGCATTGGCATGTACATGTTACACCTTCTTTGAGTGAGAGGGGAATTTAAACGCCAATATTTACCAAAATATAAAGGCACACACACACATATATATATATATATAAAAACTATATATATACAGTTTAAATATATATATATATATTTAAAATATATATATACAGTTTAAATATATATATATATTTAAACTATATATATACAGTTTAAATATATATATATATAAACTATATATATATACAGTTTAAATATATATATATATTTAAACTCTCTCTATATATATATACAGTTTAAATATATATATTTAAACTATATATATGTATATGTATATATACAGTTTAAATATTTATCATCTCGTCGTACTACCTTTTCAGGTTATACGCAATTATGATAATTTACTCTAATGGGGGACGGAGGAGGAAGGAAGAATTTTAGAGGTCATATAACGGAGCTTGCCTAGAAGGAGAGTGGGAAACTATTCAGGAAAAACCACACTTATTAGACCCAAACGAGATTCGAACCCCTATCTTTCGATCATCAGCAGGCAAGTATAATATAAGAATGACGCCTTAGACCATCTAGCCACTGAATTGGGTATTAGTGTATAGATGCCGATAGTCCGAATGGGTTGTAAGACACCGTGTACATAAAACCCAATTCCCTAGTCACCCATGCCATTAAATCGGAAGAAGTGATACAACACAGTATTGCAGATTTCCTCATAGTCGATTATAGCCAAGAACGTTTTCAAAAATGGTCTATGTGTAAACTCCCTTGTTAAGGGTTTCTTCAGAAAAACAAATTTTTCATTTTGACAATCATTTGGAACACACTACAAAATTATTAAAACAACTTTTTTTTAGCAATTACGCTAATGGTTTTTAGGAATTAGGAAGGTTATATTAAAGAAAGAGTACCTAAATTTGCTTTGAGGGTGGAGAGGAAAACCTTTTATGAAAAACCACCATCAGTACACCTGACCGAGGCTCAAACATTTATCCCCCGTCATCGGCAGTCTATCCCACTAGAAGAATAGCGCATTAGACCACGCAGCCACCGAGGTCAGTTCAATCTCTTTTATATAAAAAATTAGTCATTATTCAATTACTCTTACATAAATTAGTAACACAAAATTATTATATGGCGCTAGTTATTATGTAAAACACTCTCCTAATACCTATCTTGAATAACATCGCTAAGGCAATTTTTGAGAAATTTCAAATTTTATAAAATTAGTCATCAGTACTCTACCCTTAATATCAGAGCTAGAATCAAAACCACGGTTTAGTTTGGAAGTATGATCATATAACATAACGAGATTGAACGAAATCCATTTAACTGTTTCATCTGTCACCCAAGAGACAAACCTGGGGACAAACAACATTATTGTATAACTCACAATTTTTAGTCCGGTGGCATACACAACGTACAAGATCCATTATAATCTCACGGTTTAAGATGTTAAAGATTACAATATTGTCTCCAAATGATAAGGTAAGAATTTACTATTCTGAATGCATTGTTCCCATGCGATGTTGTGACTTGAATAATTTGGTTTTTAGAAATATGTTTTTACTATTGTGTTAAAAATAGCACGATTTAACTTTTTATCATCTTAATTTCTACATCCACTCACGTCCATAACTTTTTTTTTAACTTTATACAAACGTTAAAACCGTGAACTTTAACATACGAGGTTTCCAAGTAAGATCATGTATTCTATGAATAGTTTATAATACTGGGCATGTAGACTATATTTTATTATATTCGTGACGAATAAACGTTAAGTCCAGTCCTGTTTTGTACACGCACGATCTACTTTTAAAAAACAACAATATGAAATACAAAGTACTAGAAATCTCACCCATAGGACCTGAATAATAAACAAATATTATATTATTGCTCAAATTCACGAGACTATATACCCTTAGGGTGTTCGAAAACAAGGTGCTTGGGAAGATATTTTGTCTAAAAAGGGATGAGGATACCGTGGCGTGGAGGAGTTTAAACAATGATAAGCTACATACCATGTACTAATCACAAAACATTGTTAGGATAATCAAGTCTCGTAGATTACGGTGGGCAGGACATACAGCGCGATTGGAAGAATCTAAAACCTTGTGCGGGGTATTGACTAGCAAACCCAGTGGGAAGAGACCATTGGGAAGACCTAGGCGCATATGGGAAGATAAGATTAGAATTGATCTGAAAGATATAAGGTATAATGAGGTGGACTGGATAGAACTAGCTCAAGTTATAGGTGGCATACTTTTTTTTTAATGCTGCAATTAACTTTCGAGTTCCTAATGGCACGGAATAGAGTAACATACCTTCATGCCCTCCCACGATAAAAGAGGCTAGTCTTGAAATAAACTGTATTTATAAATATGGGAAGGTCCAGATTCAAATCTTATCAGGGTATAATGAGGAGACTATTATTATTACCATTCACATCACGTCTTACTATCCGTTAGAGCTACACGCACTTACGCTAATATGTAATGGTAGGGTGATTATGAGATGAAATGGAGGACCAACAGTTTAACGGGGTATCCGAACCACGGTGGAGGTCTGGCATTCCACACATTCACAAGTTGTAATTAATACACGTCTTGTCAGAGGTGAAGGAAGGAGTTGGAAATCAAATAAATCTGTACTGGGACCGAGGATTGAATCCTGGACCCCCAGCACAGAAGTCCGACACCTTACCGCCAGGTCACCAAATATAATAGGAAGGGGGGAGAGGGGGGGAATCTCTATATGTGATTAAATACTAAGGTTTTTCAATCTTAACTCCACGCCAATGCCAGTAAATTTGCTCTAACTTGATCCTCCTTTGAAATATAGATTAGAAAATTGGTTTTTAAATTATTGATAACTGGTAGTTGTACTCGGCTTTGCCCGGGGTAGCCACGCAATGAGGTGCATGGCTACCCCCGGGAAATACTTTTCTTTGATTTAAACAAACCAAAATCTGTTCATTTTTCTTATTTCAACACATATTTTAATATAATTAAAAAATGCCATCTTAATTTAAAATTCCAGCTTCGAGATGCATATGATTGTACACAGAGGCTACTTATTTTAAAATTTCAGACCTCTGTGTGTAGTAGATATTGTACAATGCTCATAAACAAACAAACTTCATATAGATAAAAATGATTCATGTAGTTTTTCTTACAGAGGGGCAGATGACCAACCTCAGGGGATAGGTTTTTTTAATCCAGGAGGTGGCGTTAGGGATTTGTAATCACAAAATACACACCTGTATCGTAACTGCTTTTACACCCTTTTAAATATAATTCAATCCTAGTATTCAACATAACATTCAGACTACCAAATATTTTAATGTTACATTTAATTCCTGTATGGATAGGTTTAGTTGCTGGGAGTTAGTGTGGCAATATTTTTATCATTTGGAAACTATAGCAGTATTAAGAATCAAATACCCAACACTATTATTTATGCTTTTAGTGATATTACTCCATCTAGGTATATTCTGAAAATTTAAAAATGACACCTGGACACGGGAATCGAACCCGGGAACTTTGGCTTAGTACGCCAATACTTTAACCACTGAGCTATCCAGAAATTGTCCCGTGTCCAGGGTCATTCTTCACTCATATTTTAAGGCAGAGTCTATGATGGACGGACGGAAATCGTTGACTACGAATGTGTGATTTTATTAAGATCATGATCTATCAGATAACGCAGCCACGGGTTTGATTTCCGTGTCCAGGTGTCATTTTTCACTTTTCAGAATATGATATCTAGATGGAGTAATCCTCACTAAAAGCATAAATAATAGCTTTGGCTATTCGATTTTTAAATATGCCATCTCTTACAATTAAATTAATTGTACAAGTGGGAGCAATAAGCCAGCTACCGAGACGAAGGTGGCTGCGTTATCTGATAGCTCGTGATTTTAACAAAAAAAAAATTACACATTTGTAGTCGACGATTTCCGTGCGTTCATCATAGACTCTGCCTTAAAATATGAGCGAAGAATGACCCTGAAAATTGGACGATTCCTGGATAGCTCAGTTGTTAGAGCATTGGTGTACTAAGTCATAGGTCCCGGGTTAGATTTCCATGTCCAGGTGTCATTTTTCGATTTTCAGAATATATAGTAATATTGTTTAGTGTTCTTATGCAGTCTTATCCAAATTACACATCGGATGGTTGATATGATTACATTTTGTGTGTGTCCCCGTTACATTAATTTAACAATAAACCATTCAACACAACTGGGCGCCTTAACCAAATGGACAGCGATCTATTTTTCATTTAATGTATTTATAAGTATTTAACGTTCACTTTCTGAACCGACTGATTATATCGGGACACGACTTATAAACTAACTTAAATCTAGAACAGACACAACATCCAGGCCCAGCCGTTAATTTTTTACTGTGAAACTAAAAAGCTTCATTTCATCTATGATAAATTTTTCATCCAAGCCAGGAATTGATCCGGGAATTCTTTGCTCAGCAGACATACGTTACCGATTGAGCTAAGGTGTTGGATGATATCACTCTAATGACTGAGCTAAACTGTCAGATGAACATTAGTTAGATTAAAAAAAAAGCGGATCCTTCACCTTAACCAACAAAATAAAATAAATATACATGGTGATGACAGGTCGTTTCAGAGCTAACCTGCCAGAGAGCCGAGACGCGGTGCAGATGTCCAAAAGTTCCGGGTTATTTAAGAGGAGGTTCAATATTTGAAAATATCCTTCACTCCAAAAGAGATGTGAAATGTATCGAAATATTTATTTATTTATTTAATCCTGTCTGGGATACATTATGTAAGTATATTAAAATTAATATAACAACTAGGAGTTTATAAATATCTTCAATATATTGCACAAATCCCAGCATTTTCATTACACAGCCATTTTATCCTGGAGTGTACAGGGAACTGGTATAGATCAGCACCTTAGGAGATGTTGGATCGTCTGTGGTTTTTTCTACATGTAAGCAGGCGCCGTCATTCGAGTAAACTCACTTGATGGTAAAAATGATGTCTGGGTTGTAGCCGAGGATCCCTTCCATTTTAATTTTTCGTTATATTGATTTATGAAAATATAAAAAGGGAAATAAGGCCATTTCCAAGGACTTTTCACGTGAAATTTCGCAACCCTAATATCAAAGTAAATGGTTAGAAACATAGATCTATCCTTCTTCAAACAAATAGTAATTTTTTAACAAGTTCACAACAGCATCTTATAAGATAATTAAGGCTGGTTTTAGGGGTTTTGAAGCTTCAGAGCTCCCATTCTCATAGGAAATACTACAGAGTGAGAACATTTCCCTTCAAGTAGGTGGTACCTTTAAGGAATTTTACTTGTGTATACAGGACCATTCTCTTCCACAGTAAAACATACACATACACCTTCTGTTAGTTTTACCCTGTCGGACTTTGTGGTCGCCAGAAAACAAAAGTTAAATAAAAAGCATTCTCGTTGAACTGTAAAATAAATAGATTTGTAACCTAAGTGGAATAGGAGCTTTGGTGAAGAAGCAATCTCCACTCTGCCCCTCTCCCCCCCCAAAAAAAAACCACTGTAAGGCAGCAACCGTGACATAACCTAGTTTATAATGATGACTAATGGCGGCCCTCACCTGAGAGGAGGGGAGGATAGTTGGCCGCACGCCCGGACGGAAGCAGAGTCGGGAGTGTTCTCCGACTGACTCTTTGAACACACCCCTTCCTTCGTAGACCTCATGGCCTCGTCGTTAGAGGCGAGGGGACGGGGATATGAAGGAGAAAGTAGATATTGGGTTATTTTTGTGTGCCCCACAGCTTACTAACCGGCTGGACAATTTGCATATTTTACACTAATGTAAGTAGGAATAAGGATGGTAGAATTTAGAGGAAGTGTGCACACCATTTTTTGAGATTTATGATAAGAAACCATTTGGGATAAACTGCCCTTAGTGCACCTAATCTCGATGTCCCCAACATACCAAACAAGGTGAGCTTCACGTTTAGTTCACGTAACCACCGATGCCGAATTAATTGTAGTTTTACTAAGTTGGGGTATTTAAATTGCACTTTATGAAAATACTTCAGACACAACATCCGGTCTCCCGACCATTAATTTAAAGACGTATCCCTATTTTCACCTTGATAATATTCTGTCCATGCCGGAAATCAAACTTCGGGCACTTAGATAATTAGGAAGATGTACTACTGATCTAGCCAAAGTTATAATCAATACTGATGCAGGTGACCTGGCGGTCTAGGGGTAAGGTGTCAGACTTCTGTGCTGGCGGCCGGGGTTCAATCATCGGTCCCGGCACAGATTTATCTGATTACCAAGCCCTTCCTTCACCTCTGACAAGACATCTTGTGAATGTGGGGAATGCCAGGCCTCCACCGTGGTTCGGATCCCACGTTAAACTGTAGGTCCTTCATTTCATCTCACAATCACCCTACCATTACACATTAGCGTAAGTGCGTATAACCCGAACGGGTAGTAAGACGTGGTGCTAATAATAATAATAATAATAATAATAATAATAATAATACTGGTGCAACCCGCATTGGTGGTCACATGGTCTGAGGCGTCTTTCTCGCAATAAACTGTACTCTCAATGACTGAGAGATTGAGATTCGATCCTGATCTGGCGTAATGAGGGTAGTTTTCCCTAAATGGTTTTCCACTCTAGCTCCACGCAAATGCAGGTACATTTCCCTTAAATTAATTCTTAATACCCTGTTATTAGTACATGAGCTAATAACCCAAACGGGGTTTAAGACACGGTGTTAAAAAATACTTTTGCAATTCACTATACTAGTCCTGTTATCTTAGATTAGTTTATTTTCCATGCTTCGCGTCTTAATATTTATACGGACTAGTAACATATTTACACTAATGCAGCAGGAGTGAAGAAGGTAAGAACACGTATTTGGTTGAAGGGAGAGTGGAAAAGCATTAAAAAAAATCGTTCTCACAGGTGCGGATGAAATTAAAGCAGTGGTTAGTGATAAATTTACGGGCAAAAAAAACAACGTATTTCCTAAATCGATCAATAGAATAAAAACATTAATAACTATCTAAAAACGAAAAATGTCAACTAGTCATATTTTAATATTCCTCCTTATTCTGTTGGTCTTTCGTCTTTCAACGGAATCGTTTGTTGAATTATTTATTTGTTCATACTGTCAGAAAATATATCAGAAAATGTTCAACAAATAGAAAGAAATACGAAATACTAAATTATTTCTGCTGCGTTGCTACTCTTCGGGGTAAAAAAGGGGGATGGGGAGATCCGAAGTACCTGTTGAATACGAATTCTACAGGGAGAAGTGTCGTGAAAGAAAAAACCTTACTCTTTGTGTCTAGAACTGGCTTGTTCCATTTTCATAGAGAGAATAAGGGCGATTTTTTTTACATATATAATAATAATCGAGAACGTTAGGCAAAATGTATTAAACTAGATCCATATGCATACAGTATTATAATCATACATTCAATTTGGAACTAAGAACAAGCACATATACGTAATCCAATATTATGAATAACCTTAGAAATTATCCCAATTATTGTCTGAACAAACACACGTTCCAATCTTATGAATGACCTTAGAAATGAGCACAATTATGGTCAGCACAAACACATATTTCAATCTTAAAAAATTGCCTCAAAGATTGGCAAATAATAGGTTTTAGAATCAATGATTTCTTGAGTAACTAAAAGTTTGGTTGAAACACTGCTGTTGAGTAAAATAACAAAACCAATCACTATCATCCCCGAAACAGACTAATTGGGTTGGCTCTCAATGCCCAATCCGGGCACGGCCACCTTACGCACAATTAACAGATAGGCTACATCAGCCACAAAATTACGCTCTGACCAGAAAACGTATCTCTAAGTATGGTTTTACGCATTCTTGATTTTACAACAGTGTAAGTTGGAACAGTTTAATAGTTCCGCCATTTTAAATAATTATTTGGTTCTATTGAATTATTTTAAATTTGGTAAACTGGTCTATATTCCTTTGTTTTCTAAAATAGAATACACAAAAACACACCATGATGCGACACCTGGTTTGACCTGTATCAGCTGCCAAAGTTATATGTTATTCGTGGGGTGAGATGGACTCTTTAAGCGCTGCGGCTTTCAGGACATACAACACTTTACTATCACGTGACGAGTTTGCTCAAATGTTGAAGATTGTTTACCCACAGAAGTGGTTTCACTGTAAGGCATCAGGCTTGCAATATAATTGATAGCCAGTGACGGGAGAAGTACACGCAATCTGTTTTTTTCCCTCCACATTATTTACCACTTTGGTTTTCCTGGCTGTATTTCACGCTAGTGCGGGTGGATTTACTAGAGTATATAAACTTCATCTCTTTCCCTAAGATGAAATTTTAGTAACCATTATGTTAAATAATAACAATATTTAGCACCGCGTCTTACTACCCGTTCGGGTTATATGCTTTGAGTACTAATTACTCTAATGGATTAGGAATTGCGAAGGTTGAATTAGAGGAAGTGAACCCGCATTTGCGTGGAGGGGGAGTGGAAAACCATTTAGTAAAAACCACCCCCAGTTCACCTGACCAAGATTCGAACCTCGATCTCCCCGTCCTCAGCAGTCGAGCTCAACACAACAAGCGCGTTAGCCAACTACACCACCGAGGCGGGTCATTATGTTAAACTTACTACAAAATTACAAGATACATTTAGGAAACTTCTGGTAGTGTTTGTAAGTGTATGTATTTTAAGTAATTTGTTAACCACGGATCTTAGTGGCTAACAAACTACTTGGAATATTTTCCTTCATTAATATTAGTGTAGCCACTCTCGGTAAAGTGAGTGTACAATACTTTTTTTTTTTACACTTGAAGAGAATCTTCTTTAGTCGCTCAGGCTAAATACACAAAAAATAGTTATTTCAATAAACAACTATTTTTTTATCTTTATTTGATAAATCGAAGCGTGGTTCCTGTTGATAACCTCGCCTAAAATATGATATTCAAAATCATTGACAGGATAGATATTGTTGATGTAGTATATTCAATGTGTTCACTCAACCAAACAAGTAATAAAGTTAGGCCCATAAAGGTTACGCTAAGTGGAAAATAGATATACATATAAAGTAGGTTAGTTAAAAACAATGTTTATAGAACCTTTTATCCTTTTTGATATCCGCACCAATGAGCACCCAGATATAGGCATCAGTATCGTCTTGTTTGGCTTGCCCCCTTATGGGGATATCGGGATGTNTTTCCCCCCCCCCCCCTTGATGTTTACATACGCTCCCTACTCCCCCTGCGTAAATACTGACACACTTTCTTTAAAATCTACCCTCATCATTCCTGCTTTACTAGTTTAAATAGCCGTACTGTGTGGATGGGTTTCTCTACAAGTAAAAACAAACCATTTTTACGATAAAACCTAATAATTTTAAGAAGATAATTATATGCATATCAAAGAAAGTACAGGAAAAGGGAATATAAATAAATACAATGCGCATTTAAATATACATACAAATTAAAAATGACTTTTTAGCACTGACATTGAACAAGATTCCTTCAGACTAGTGGTTTATCTCTACCCGTGGGGGATGGACCTAATATACCTACCCCTTTTACCCTCATACGTATACGTTATAACATGTTTCCGAGATATACGCATATTATTTATACTAATGAGGTATGATAAGGGAAGTAAAAATTAGAGAAAACTCACATTTGAGTGGGAAACAAAAACACTCTCAGTACACCCATCAATATTCGAGAACCGACCACCCCGGCACCGAAAATCAGAATATAAGGCGTATGGGTCTAATATTTTGTTCGTGCTCCCACCAATGGTGTTGAAGTGCCTAATAATAACACCTCACCCACATTTGTGGTCGAAGGGTCTAAGACGTCCCTCTCGTAATAGGCTGGATTGTCGATAGTGGGGGATAGAGATTCGAGTCCCAGCTAGGCCTACTGAAGGTATTTTTGTTCCTAGAAGATTTTCCACTCTACCTCGAAACAAAGTCACATATATTTTCTTTAAATTCTACCTTTCACCTTCATATTTCATTGGTGTAATTATATACGTATAGCCCAAACGGGAATTAGAATGTGGGGCATAGTCCTCCCTTCCCCTCCTACCAGTGTCGAATATGTTTGTGAGTTTTTTTTACCTGCCGTACTGGACCCAGTATGTTTGCGACAAACTATCCACTAGTCCCAAATGTCCGAAATGAAATTCCGTTCCATGAATATTTGATCTAGGTAAACAAAAGTTTTGCTGTTTTAGTGTTAACAGTGACTCTAGGGTTTAATTCTGGAACCTAATCTCCCCCTCCTCCTTTAACATTCTCCCCTGTCCCCAAACACAGAAATATAACATTCATAACAAGCTCTCGTTGAATGAGAGGATGTGAGGAGGAAGGGGGTTGAAGGTTCTTCGCCTCTGTAACACATTTCTCTCAGGAGAACGCGGCTCCCAGACTCGTTAATATGTAAATCAGGTTGAGTGGGCACTTATTTTCATATAAATAATCTACATGTGTGTCTAAGGAAAGTAGCGCTATGGAGACCTTGATGTTTAACAAATTGTTACTCTCCCTGGAGGCGGTGTTGTGTCTCGCGGTCAGTGTGTCTGACTTGGACCGGGAAGGCAGGAGACTCTTAGATCATTTAATAAATGGGATGATTTATTGTCTCGAGATCAGATTTGCGCGCTAGCCTGATTAGAGTGGGACGCCAGTCGGGTGAGAGTGGGACACCGGTCACGGGAGAGTGGGACGCCGGTTGGGTGGAAGTGGGACTCCGGTTGGGTGAGAGTGGGATACCGGTCGGGTGAGAATGGGACGACAGTCGAGGGAGAGTGGGACACCAGTCGGGTGAGAGTAGGACGACAGTCGGGGGAGAGTGGGCCGCTGGTTGAGAGGAAGTGGGACTCTGGTCGGGTGGGAGTGGGATGCTGGTCGGGTGAGAGTGGGACGCCAGTTGTGTGAGAGTGGGATGTCGCTTGTGTAAGAGTGGGATGCCGGTTGTGTGAGAGTGGGACGCCGATCACGGGAGAGTGGGACGCTGGTTGGGAGGAAGTGGGACTCCGGTCGGGTGGGAGCGGGATGCCAGTTGTGTGAGAGTGGGACGACAGTTCGGTTGAGAGTGGAACGCCGGTTGGCTGGAAGTGGGACTCCGGTCGGGTGAGAGTGGGATGCCGGTTGTGTGAGAGTGGGACGACAGTCGAATGAAAGTGGGACGACAGTCGAATGAAAGTGGGACGACAGTCGAATGAGAGTGGGATGACAGTCGAGTGAGAGTGGGATGACAGTCGAGTGAGAGTGGGACGCCAGTCGGGTGAGTAGGACGCTTGTCACGGGAAAGTGGGACGCCAGTTGGGTGAAAGTGGGATGCTGGTTGTATGAGAGTGGGATGCCGGTTGTGTGAGAGTGGGATGCCGGTTGTGTGAGAGTGGGATGCCGGTCGGGTGAGAGTGGGACGCCGGTTGGGAGGAAGTGGGACTCCGATCGGGTGGAAGCGGGACGCTGGTCACGGGAGAGTGGGACTCTGGTCGGGTGAGAGTGGGACGCTGGTCGGGTGATAATGGGACGCTGGTCAGTTGAGAGTGTGATGCCGGTTGTGTGAGAGTGGGACGCCAGTAGGGTGGAAGCGGGACGCCGGTTGTGTGAGAGTGTGATGCCGGTTGTGTGAGAGTGGGACGCCGGTCGGGTAAGAATGGGACGCTGGTCGGGTAAGAATGGGACGCTGGTCGGGTGAGAGTGGGACGCTGGTCGGGTGAGAGTGGGACGCCGGTCGGGTGAGAGTGGGACGCCGGTCGGGTGAGAGTGGGACGCCGGTCGGGTGGAAGCGGAACGCCGGTCGGGTGAGAGTGGGATGCCGGTTATGTGAGAGTGGGATGCCGGTTGTGTGAGAGTGGGATGCCGGTCGGGTGGAAGTGGGACGCCGGTTGGGTCAGAGTGGGATGCCGGTTGTGTGAGAGTGGTACGCCGGTCGGGTGGAAGCGGGACGCCAGTTGGGTGAGAGTGGGATGCCGGTTGTGTGAGAGTGGGACGCTGGTCGGGGGAGAGTGAGACGTTGAATGAATATTGTATCTAAACTATTGGTGGCAGAAGTCGAGTCCTTGGACTGGTGTGGCCGGGTGAAACCCAGAACCACTTTAACTGGTTCATAATGTTGAGCTTTCTCCCAATATTAGATGCTAGAAACACATTAGCTAGATGTATTTTCAAATAAAAAATAACTAAAATCCTTAAAACACACTTTACTGCCTCATTAATAAACGCTATAAGCAAAGGCTATGAAACTATGAAACTTTAAAAATATATCCTTAATGGACTTCGTTAGTAGCATTCTATAAAAGTTTACGACTGAACAATGGTCTCTATTTGAGACGACATTGATCTTAAATCCTTATAAATAGGGTATATACGTATACTCCGTTTACCTTGAAAGGTATAAGGTTTACTTTATACTTTTCCACTATGGCGTAGATTTTAGGATATGGACATAGTGGGATCCGTTAAGGAATGGCTGCTATCTTTCAGGACAAAGTGTTGCTCAGATACAAGAAGAAACGAGTCAAATTTTTAAAATTATCCAACATTTTCTGATATTTTTTCAAACATATTTAATATACGAGGCATCAGAAAATAATTCAGTTTAAATTGTTAATTTTGTCTACAATTCATGTGATTTTACAAATAGTACAAAAAAAGTGTCAATAAACTTTTAGACCCACGTTTTACTACCCGTTTGGGTTATACACCTATGTACTAACAACACTAGTCGTCTGAGGTTGAGAAATGTTTAATTTAGATTAAGTGTACCCGTATTTGCATGGCGATAGAGGGTGAAACCACTTAGAAAAACTCTCAGAACACCCGAACGAGATTGAACCACGATCTCCCCATCATCAGCAGTCTAGTATATTGTGAGAATGATGCCTTAAACCATGTAGCCACAAAAGAGAGTGTGAGAAATTTGATAGAAAACATTGAGAATAATATTTGTTTATTTTTAACTTTGCATATAAAATTATGGCAAAATACATAATTAAGAAAAAAATCAGGGAATTTCAAAACTCGAGGTGGGATGGAAGGGGACGAGTGAAAAGGACAGTGTTTTTGCAGTTTTTGTGGAATTTTTTTTTGTACAAAATAAATAAAATTTCGCTCCAGTAAAAACACGGAGTTTAAATTTCTTCACATGTTAATATATACAGTTCCTGGAATATCTGTCATGAGCATAGCGACATTATTTAACGAACTTTTTAAACGAAGAGAAAAAGTTATCATTAAATTACAAAACACCCTTGACAGATATTCAAGAAATTTTGTGGTGGAGTAATATTTTATTAATTTTGAACAAAAAGTTTTGCCATAAAAACTGCAAAAACACTGGCTTTTTCTCACGTCCCTTTACATCCCACCTTAGGGAGTGTATTAACCATATTTAGTTTAGAATCAAAACGTGGTATCTGCGATTTAGCCTTTCTCATTTTGGTATATACTTTTTTTTATGCAAGGAATATCCAAAGAGATCATTCTGAACCTAATGATTATATCAACAAACGGCAGACAAACTAAGTTCTATAGCATACACAACAGCCAGTCTCCCAGTCGTTAGCTAATTGATATATATGGGGAGGCCCCCAATAATATGTATCGGTTGTGCTGGGAATCGAATCTGGGCCTCTCTGCTTGGTATGTAGATAAACTTCAACTTGGGTAAGGAGTCCAAAAACAAATCAAGCTTTATTACCATGGCAATAACCTATTAAGAAGTGTATATATGACCGTCTATTTGTTATCTAGTGGTCAGAGTTTCCGGCTACAAATCCAGAGGTCCCGGGTTAGATCCCCGGCGTTTCCAGATTTTTCTGAGAAGTAGTGAGTCTGGAATCGGTGTCAACTCATCCTAGTGAGGACAATTAAAGAGCTACTTGAATACAGACATATCAGATCTGGTTTTGAAAACTGAGATTAATGGCCCGAGAGTTCGTTGTTTGGAACACACGACACCCTCTATCCGCAAATGTTGGCACTATCTTAGCAAACATACGGTGGGGGCTCGGTTGGTAGACCTCGCTCGCGGGATGATGCTATGGAGTATATAAAATGTTAAGTAGCCAACATTAACAAAGGGAATCAGGGTGAGCTGGTGGTTTAGGGGTAAGGTGTCAGACTTCTGTGTTCGGGGTCCGGGGTTCAATCCTCGGGCCTGGTACAGATTTATCTGATTGCCAAACCCTTCCTTCAACTCTGACAAGAAGTGTATTAATCACAACTTGTGAACATGGGTAATTCCAGGCCCCCACCGTGGTTCGGATTCCACATTAAACTGTAGGTCCTCCATTTCATCTCACAATCACCATACCATTTCCCATTAGCGTAAGTGCTTAAAACCTGAACGGATAGTAAGACGCGGTGTTAATAATAATAATAATAATAATAATAATAACAAAGGGAATCTACAGGATGGCTGTAAATTAACTCCCTAATTTGATTGATAAAATGTTTACATTTTATTGCTGGATTTGTATGAACTATAACGTATTTTGTTCCTTAGAGGGTGAGAATTAGGCAGCTGTCAGCAGACGAACATGGCACGTTTGACATTGCTTGAGCAAGCTCAGCGGGCCTCCCGTTACGAAGTTTGGCAATCAGTGATACAAGTGCAGCGACGGTGTTGGAGTGTTCATGGATATCGTGCTATATTGGATCCAAAGACCATCAATAACTTCCATGCAAAGCTGATGAGTACAGACTCAGTGTCAGATAGGGGCAGAAGTGGTCGTTTATCAAATTCCAAGTTGGAGGAAAATTTGCAAGTTGTTGAGAATTTGTTCAGCAGAAGTCCCAACAAATCAACACGCCAGGCTGCTCGTGACAATGACCTATCCCCATCACAAAATCCTATCATTTACTAGTAGAGACTTAAGTTCTCACCCTTGGAAGCCGCATTAATGACAGGAACTATCCGTTGAAGAGAATGATCAATGGATGGAGTATGATGAGATCATGCTTGGTTGGTACAACTACTGGGCCCAGTTGTTTGATAACATCATTTGGAGTGACGGAGGGATATCTTATGTGGAGTGGGGGTATTTGTGAACTGCCGTAATTTTCATTACAGGGCACAAGAGGATCCCTGAGTCACTGCGGAAAAGATGCGAAATCGCCCTAAGGGAACATATCTTTACAGGCTGTGTGCCCATTCCTTATTCGGGACACAATGAATGTGGAGCGAAAACATGCTGATAAAACATGTTTGGCCTATTGTCTCTAATTGGGACAGCCTCAATGGCCTCATCTTCATGCTGGATGGCTTCCCGCCGCATTTTACACTTACTCTCCATGCTTGGCTCGACAACCAATTTTCAGGAAATTGGCTGGGTTGTCAACGTGGTACACATGAATGGGGTTCACGGAGCCCAGATCTCACACCCTGCGGTTGTTTATGTTTTTTTGCTTGTGGGAGGGAGGGGGATGAATAAAGAGGTTTATCGCACCAATCCCTGAACTCTGGATAAACTGGAGGAGCGAATTCCTCAGGCTCTAACAAACACACCACCCCAGTCTTCGCTGAAAGCAGTCGCAGACGTTTCCAAACGTCACAGAGACTTGTGGAAAATGCTGGTGTCTATGTTTAATATTAATTGAATTTTAATATAACAGGCAATTATTATATTGTAAGCTCCAGAAACAAACTTGTTTCATGATAATCTATCAACAAATAATAAAGCTATTAGCAATTTAAATTAGACAGTTAGTTTACAACAACCCTGTATATTTATTGGCACGCACTTTGTCAAAAGCCATATTTTAAGATCATATGTCTTGACATATGAGTAACTTGAATAAAGATAGACTTAGTAACTTTTTAAAAGGTTTGAAGATATTCTGTCTATCCAACTCTTACTATATAAATATTTATAAAAATAGTGATAGTTTTTTCCTCCTTTGTAAATGGATTCATGAACAGAATTTTTTTAAAGTGAAATAATTTTAAAACCTCGTTTTTACACCGTGTATCACTACTACCCTTTCGGACTATCCACATATTTGCGCTAATGGGATAGTTATGGCAAAGGTAGAATGTGTGTATTTGCGAGGAGGGAGGGTGGGAAACCATTCTGAAAAAAGTTATCAGCACACCCGGCAGGAATTTGAATTCAAGACTGACGACTTATTCCGCGTACCCCTCGGGGTAGGTAATTATCCATTAGGAGATCAAAATATTTAATCTGTAACCCTAAATTTCGGCTAAAACTGCCTCATATAATTAATCATAACCAGTTAAATCTAAAAATAACTAGCACCAAGCTGTTTTTTGTTGTTTAAATTTCATATTTTAATTTATTTTAAGTACCCAAGTATTGCGACATTATCAAAGCGTGCATGCTCCCATTTTTTTTAGCGGAAAGATACAACATAAAGCTCTTATAGCTATGATTCTCCCCTTGATACTACGTAACCCGCAGAGTAATTTAAATAAAAATGTTTTTTTAAGCCCAACAAAGCATAGTATCCTAATCCTTCTCGACATGAAAAGAAGGGTACCCTTGAAATAAATAAATGGAAGGTTGGGTGGGAGAAAAAAAAGAGAAGGTAGTGAGTGTCCCATTACGTGCTTCTCATTCATCTCTTTAATGGAAAGTAAAAATATATTTTTGTTAAGAGAACATGAAAACGATACGTCTATGGATCTGTATAGGTAATTTTCAAATGTGCTTTAAATATGGAAGGACATGCTAATATGTCTGTGTTAAAATGTTAAGTTTACATGAACCGTTAACAAAATAAAGCCTTATATTCATTCATTACTTAGCGGCCACTTTTTGCGACTAAAACTATAATTATATAAAGTTTAATATAGACAATAACACTATTATTTTATTATATTAAAACGATTATGCATACATGTTAGTTTTGTCATTTGAGAGGGTTTTTTATGCTGCGTATCTCACTATCCATCCGATCTTTTTGAATATTTACATTACTGGGATGAAGAAGGTATGACTTAGAGGAAATGTGTTCGATTTTGCGTTAAGCGAGTGAGAAAAGTATTTAGAGGAAATAGACTCTGTACACTTGGCTGGAATTCAAACCTCCCCGTCACTTAAGGGTGTTTGACGACATTAATTACGCACCCACCTACGTAAACATGGGAGTAAGTTGAAATTTATGAGTAAAATACTTGTTATTATTTGGAGAAAGCGTAGAAAACCGAAGAATAAATATTTTAATAATTATATCACTGCTAGTGGGAGAAAATTTAACTAAGGAGGTCAGGGTTTGATATCCAGCCATAATGACTGGCCTTATTTTATACTTTATACATTTTGTATTCTAAGGTGAATTTCCCCCAAACCATTGGTATTCAGCCTGGGATACGCATACGCCCAGGGTTACGTGATGACATTTCAAGGGTATGTAAAATTTAAAACATATATATTTACACATATATTTATTGTTTGAAACTTATATTAATACATACTTTTGGGTGTAGTTGATAGAATATGTATATCTTGCATCACGCACCATCAACTTTGGAGGTATAAAGTTGAAGATAAATTATATCTGGGGGCACTCGAACAAAATAGGTTGAATAGCACTGCTCTAAACTACCTTTCATATTCTTGTCCCTCCCACTGCCATTAATAGCTCGCGTGGTTAAAGCACTAATTGGAACTTATATTGGTTAAATGGTGAAGTTGGCCAAATAGTTAGTGATCTTAGAGGCTGGGAATCAAACCCAACTGAGTGGTCTGATAAAGTGGTTTGGTGACGTTTCGATTTTACCAACCTCTCTCCAGGTAGGTGATTGATATTAAAACAAAAATAATTTATTTAATATTTCTCACTTACACTTTGTTTCTTCCTATGGGAAAGTTGGTTGATGACCTTAACAGGGCTGCCTAGCCAGCTGAGATAGGGCCAATCAGACGTCAAGCTTAAGTCAAATATTGATAAAACTGTTAATTTTAAACGAGTTTGGTATTTACTGGAATGAACACAAAACTATCTTCTACACACACACACACACACACACACACACACACACACACACACACACACACACACACACACACATGTGTATATATATATATGTATGTGTGTGTATGAGTGTGTAGAAGATATATATATGTGTGTGTGAGTGTGTAGAAGATATATATATGTGTGTGTGTGAGTGTGTAGAAGATATATATATATATATGTGTGTGTGAATGTGTAGAAGATATATATATGTGTGTGTGTGAATGTGTAGAAGATAGTTTGGTGTTCATTCCAGTAAAGACCAAACTCGTTTAAAATTAACAGTTTTATCAATAATTGACTTAAGCTTGACGTCTGATTGGCCCTATCTCAGCTGCTAGGCAGCCCTGTTAAGGTCATCAACCAACTTTCCCGTAGGAAGAAACAAAGCGCAAGTGAGAAATATTAAATAAATTATTTTTGTTTTAATATCAATATATATATATATATATATATATATATATATATATATATATATATATAATGTTTATATATATATATATATATATATATATATATATATTAGCACCGCATCTTACTACC
>CABFVX010002642.1:54741-67064 GCA_902151425.1 Timema shepardi | reverse complement strand
CCCCCGTCCCCCGGTAGAGAAAGTGTTGTTATCGTCAAAAAATCAAATCCAAGATGTTGATGGATATTGACGTTTATGACCCCTCAAACCCAAAAAAGTTTTTTTTTGCGATGCCGTCCGTCCATCTGTGTGTCTGTATTTTAGCCTAACCATTCTACCAATCAGGCTAAGATTTATTATCTAGAGTTTTTATAGGGTTCCCCTCAAGGAGATTTGGAGTTAGATATCCAACCCTAAAATTAAGGGTAGTTTACTTAAGTGCAAAAATTGATCAAATCAATTTTCTCAAAATTGTTTTTATATATCTATAGGCTTTATACAAAACCAATAGTTTCTGAGCTAAAAGCAAAAATATTATTTTTTAAAATGAGGTATCAGAAATGGATAACTGATCGTTATGCTCTTTGGTGTATAAAGTATTTTTAGTGTATATTATATAGTGATAAGATGTGCACTAAACTGCCTAGATCAATTACTTATTGTTTAAGGAGTAAAATTTCACCGCTGCTGACATGTCATCACCATCATCACTACTGCTGTTAAAGATTTTTTTTTTCTGTTTCAATAAATATTTTAAAAGTAAAATTAAAAATCTTTGAATTAATGTTTTGATGAAAATATAAAAATAAATTTAAGAAACAATGTGGTACGAATGCTCCGTGAAGACTGACTTTCTCTAGCCGGGTACAAAGTGCAAAGAGGAATCTGCTCGGTATGCACAGGTTGTTCCATGAGCGATGAGGTATCTGCTCGGTATGCACAAGTTGTTCCATGAGTGATGAGGTATCTGCTCGGTATGCACAGGTTGTTCCATGAGAGATGAGGTATCTGCTCGGTATGCACAGGTTGTTCCATGAGTGATGAGTGATCTTCTCGGTATGCACAGGTTGTTCCATGAGTGATGAGTGATCTTCTCGGTATGCACAGGTTGTTCCATGAGTGATGAGGTATCTGCTTGGTATGCACAGGTTGTTCCATGAGTGATGAGGTATCTGCTCGGTATGCACAGGTTGTTCCATGAGTGATGAGTGATCTTCTCGGTATGCACAGGTTGTTCCAAGAGTGATGAGGTATCTAATCGGTATGCACAGGTTGTTCCATGAGTGATGAGGTATCTGCTCGGTATGCACAGGCTGTTCCATGAGTGATGAGTGATCTTCTTGGTATGCACAGGCTGTTCCATAGGCGATGAGCGATCTGCTCGGTATGCACAGGTTGTTCCATGAGTGATGAGCGATCTGCTCGGTATGCACAGGTTGTTCCATGAGTGATCTGCTCGGTATGCACAGGTTGTTCCATGAGTGATGAGGTATCTGCTCGGTATACACAGGTTGTTCCATGAGTGATCTGCTTGGTATACACAGGCTGTTACATGAGTGATGAGTGATCTTGGTATGCACAGGCTGTTACATGAGCAATGAGTGATCTGTTCAGTATACACAGGCTGTTACATGAGTGATGAGTGATCTTGGTATGCACAGGCTGTTACATGAGCAATGAGTGATCTGTTCAGTATGCACAGGCTGTTACATGAGTGATGAGTGATCTTGGTATGCACAGGCTGTTACATGAGCAATGAGTGATCTGTTCAGTATACACAGGCTGTTACATGAGTGATGAGTGATCTTGGTATGCACAGGCTGTTACATGAGCAATGAGTGATCTGTTCAGTATGCACAGGCTGTTACATGAGTGATGAGTGATCTTGGTATGCACAGGCTGTTACATGAGCAATGAGTGATCTGTTCAGTATGCACAGGCTGTTACATGAGTGATGAGTGATCTTGGTATGCACAGGCTGTTACATGAGCAATGAGTGATCTGTTCAGTATGCACAGGCTGTTACATGAGTGATGAGTGATCTTGGTATGCACAGGCTGTTACATGAGCAATGAGTGATCTGTTCAGTATGCACAGGCTGTTACATGAGTGATGAGTGATCTTGGTATGCACAGGCTGTTACATGAGCAATGAGTGATCTGTTCAGTATGCACAGGCTGTTCCATGAGTGATGAGTGATCTTGGTATGCACAGGCTGTTACATGAGCAATGAGTGATCTGTTCAGTATGCACAGGCTGTTCCATGAGTGATGAGCGATCTGCTAGGTATGCACAGGCTGTTCCACGAGCGATGAGCGATCTGCAAGGTATTCACAGGCTGTTAAATGAGTGATAAGTGATCTGCTTGGTATGCACAGTCTGTTCCATGAGCAATGAGCGATCTGCTTAGTATGCAAGTTTGTTCCATGAGCAATGAGTGATTTGTTTAGTATGCACAGGCTGTTCCATGAGTGATGAGCGATCTGCTAGGTATGCACAGGCTGTTACATGATTGATAAGCGATCTGCAAGGTATGCACAGGCTGTTCCATGAGCGATGAGCGATCTGCAAGGTATGCACAGGCTGTTAAATGAGTGATAAGTGATCTGATTGGTATGCACAGGCTGTTCCACGAGCGATGATCGATCTTCAATGTATGCACAGGCTGTTCCATGAGTGGTAAGTGATCTGCAAAGTATGCACAGGCTGTTACATGAGTGATAAGCGATCTGCAAGGTATGCACAGGCTGTTCCACGAGCGATGAGTGATCTTCTCGGTATGCACAGGCTGTTCCATGAGTGATGAGTGATCTTCTCGGTATGCACAGGCTGTTCCACGAGCGATGATCGATCTGCAAGGTATGCACAGGCTGTTAAATGAGTGATAAGCGATCTGCAAGATATGCATAGGCTGTTCCACAAGCGATGATCGATATGCAAGGTATGCACAGGCTGTTCCATGAGCGATGAGCGATCTGCTAGGTATGCACAGGCTGTTCTATGAGTGATGAGTGATCTTCTCGGTATGCACAGGCTGTTCCACGAGCGACGAGCGATATGCAAGGTATGCACAGGCTGTTCCACGAGCGATGATCGATCTGCAAGGTATGCGCAGGCTGTTCCACGAGCGATGAGCGATCTGCAATGTATGCACAGGCTGTTCCATGAGTGATAAGCGATCTGCAAAGTATGCACAGGCTGTTCCACGAGCGATGAGTGATCTTCTCGGTATGCACTGGCTGTTCCATGAGTGATGAGTGATCTTCTCGGTATGCACATGGCTGTTCCATGAGTGATGAGTGATCTTCTCGGTATGCACAGGCTGTTCCACGAGCGATGAAAGATCTGCAAGGTATGCACAGGCTTTTCCACGAGCGATGAGCGATCTGCAATGTATGCTCAGGCTGTTCCATGAGTGAAAAGCGATCTGCAAAGTATGCACAGGCTGTTCCATCAACGATGAGTGATGTGTGTGCTCCTCGACATGCACGCACTCTGAGAAATAGATGTTTATCTCTCCTTCGCCGACAAAACAGACCAGACCAGACAAACAATACTGAAGCCTTTCTCTTTTTTACTTTTCCATCGGAAAGAATTTGTTTTTTATGTTCTACCCCATTTTATAAACTACCAGAAGAAGAATCCGGAGTTGCTCAGGTAAATCACCCAATTAATTTCATGCTGAAAACGTTTTTCTGTGCTTCAAACAGATAGAAAAAAAATATCTTAATTTGATTTCTTCCTACCACACCTGGCGCACATTTATGTAGAATTTGGGTAATTTTAGACGACCACCAATTTTATTGACAATATCAGGTTCAAAATTATTGTCAATAAGCATGTCCTTCATGGCCACGTTTGATTACATTAATAACATTTTTCTTTATTTACTCAGTTTTTAATAAATAAAAAATAAATCTAATCAAAAATTTAAATTTCCATGTTTGTGCACAAGGGCTACTGATTTTAAAATTGTAGCCCTCTATGTGTGGTAAGTATCGGGCAACGCTCATGACACACAAACTCTTCATTTTATTAATATACTTCCAAATATTTACACTGATGAGATGGAGTTGATGAAAGTAGAATTTAGAGTTAGTGTACCTCGCATTCACGTAGGCAATCATTCAGGGAAAACAACTCTGTACAACTTCTATGCTCGCGGCCGGGGTTCAATCCTCGGTCCCGGCAAAGATTTATCTGATTACCAAACCCTTCCTTCACCTCTGACAAGACATCTTGTGAATGTGAGGAATGCCAGGCCTCCACCGTGGTTCGGATTCCACGTTAAACTGTAGGTCCTCCATTTCATCTCACTATCACCCTACCATTACACATTAGCGTAAGTGCGTATAACCCGAACGGGTAGTAAGACGCGGTGCTAATAATAATAATAATAACTCTGTACACCCGGCTGAGATTCGAACTCTGAACTCCTCCTCCGACCCAATCCCTTCTCGACCTTCGTGAGACGCACTGTGCCGCAGTCTATTCTACACCGCCGTTGACAAGCAGCTCCGGCCCTGATAGATCATCTGCTTGCTAGCTGCAAGTACTTAATAACGTTACCGGCTTAATGGCATCATTCCTCTGTCGCAACCGAAAGCACACGACATTGTATTACCCCTCCATCCCTCTTTCCCCTCAGACCCTCCCTATACCTTGTTTTTACTGCACTCACGGGATACCGCTAAAGCGCGGACCTGATTTGCGTGCGCACGTACCCGAAGACATGTTTTGAGGAACGCTGGGAATCCTCGACCTAAGATCTATATTTACAAACATCAATACTGAATTTTATTCAATAATTAGATACCCTCACCGAACTAAACAAGATCATGTTGCCTGGTCTGCCATTGATGGGGAGGTTGGGGTTCAAATCACGACCAGGTGAACTGTGGATGACTTTTCCTAAATGGTTTCCCACCATACCTCCACACAAATGAGGGTATCTCTCCTTTAAATTCTACCTTCTCAATCTCAAACAGATTAGTCTAGTTACCCGCTTCAGCGGTTGCATGGTCTGAGCCGCAACTCTCGCAGTAGGCTAGACTTCCGAAGACGGGCCAATCCATGTTCAATCCCCATTGTGTGTACTGAGGGTAGTTTTCCCTAAGTGGTTTTCCACTCTCCCTCCACATAAATGTGGGCACTTCCTATAAATTTAATCTTCTTAATCACTAATATATTAGCATAATTAGTACACAGGCGTATTATCCGAAAGAGTAGTAGTAAGACGCGTTGTTTAAAGAAAATATTAATCTATTTAAATACGTATAGCTTGGAAAGGTCGTAGGACTTGATGGAAAAAATAATTGTTGGCGCAAATTTATGTAGAATTTGGGTAATTTTAGATGACCACCAATTTTATTGACACTATCAGGTTCAAAATTATTGTCAATAAGCATGTCCTTCATGGCCACGTTTGATTACATTGAATAACATTTTTCTTTATTTACTCAGTACGATTTAGTAACAATTTAATATAATCAACTATTTCCCATGCTCCTAATCCTAATCTTACTACCGTTCCGGGGTATATACATGTTTACTTTAATGAGGCAGGTAGAATTTAGAGATAAGTTAATTAGCATTGGTCTGACGAAGAGAAGAAAAGTAAGTAAACCCGGCTGCTATCGTACGTTTCTGCCGGCTAAAACGAAGGGAAAACAGTCCGGTAAGCACATATTAGTTTACTACATTTGATAATATAAAAAAAATAATGCTCTCTCGGAGAACTAATTAAGGTAGGCGCACTCTATGACGTATCGCAACGGCTCGGAAAATATTCTTCAGTCTAGATTTTCTTCTTCTATCATTACAAAAATAATGTGGGAAGCCGATTGATTCGATTCCAACAAATGTGAACAAACTTAAAAAAAAAGTATATAGCCGATATGATGTGAAAACTGGCAGGTGTGCGCCAAATTTGAAACAATCTGCGCGCGCACACACACACACACACACACACACACACACACACACACACTTTGTTATACTTTGAATTTCCTACGAAAAATACCTATTTTTTTTAGCGCTGCCTTTTACTAATTGTTCAGGTCATACGCGTATGTACTAATTACGCTAATGAGTAAAGGATGAGGAAGGTTGAATTTATAGAAAGTGTATCCGAATTCGCGTTTAAGGAGATTGGAAAACCATTTTGGGAAAACCACCCCTAGCACACCCTTCTGGTATTTGAACCCCGATCTCCCCATCATAGGCAGTCTAATTTATTGCAAGAGTGACGACTTACACAATGCGGCCACTGAAGCAGGTGAAAAATAATTACTTTTCTATTTTTAAAAGACATAATTATGATATATTACTTTCATATACGTTATTCTATAACAGGGATGACAAGAGTAATTATATGGCTAGCGCAATACCTAGGTTGGCTGTCTGTTACTATGACAACCTTAATTTCCACAAAGCTTCTGGGACTCTCGTCAAAACATTCAGCGTTATTGATGCGGCGCCGTTGACCAAGGACCTTATCGGGGAGAGATTATATTTTCTTCCACCACGTCCCACTAACCTTCCGGGCTATCAGAATTTGATTATGCTAATGGGATAGAGATGAGGAAGATATATACTAGAGGAAACATACCCGCATTTGCCTGGAGAAAGAGAGTGAGAAAAAAGATTAGAATGGACCTCGATCAATACACCAGGCCGTGAACTCCCTATCGCCGACAAATCAGATTAAATGAGTTTGACGTCTAATTCACGGGCACACCAATTCGTGTACCAGGGATTCATGTTAAGAGGTTGATTTTTAAGGGCAGTAATTCACAACGGTACAAATGTACTGCCCCAAGATTCCTCACCGCCTTCACCTCCCTGAACTCTCATATCATTTAGATATACTTATTTATTTATTTAAGAACTCATGAATTCAGGGATATTCGTTAATGATGACTCTTTACTTTGAAATGTGCTTTTAACTTACACGATTGTCATAAGATTCTCAACTATTATTAGTGTCAAAGGTTCATATAGAAGGATTAGTTAAATCTAGCATGTTTAGGCTCTTAAAAAAACTTTGAAATATGCATAAAAATATTCCCTTTAAAATGTTAAAAAATGACCTCAAACGTTAAAATGTGTTTTAAAAATAATAAACCTATGTTTAAAAAAATTCGCACCCTTTATTATCTTAAGTTGCCTGAAAGTCTTTTATTAGTAGTTTTAAGTATATAATAATATGCTATAAAACAAACTAGATACACATACAGGGTGTTTAATTATTGGACTTCAACCCGCCGAGAGGTGATTTCTTATGAAAAAATATGAGCAAATACATGGGGAACTTTTTCCAGAAAGTGATTACTAGGAGAGTTATGACTCCTTGAAAATCGCGTTTTAAAATGCTTTTATGTAAAAATATCAGAAACAACTTAAGCTAAAACAACAAATCCCAGTATAACGTTTTGTTGAACTGAGATGTTAAACCTCTGAAAACTTGGTTGGTAATATCATCCTCCTTCACTGATTAAATGGGAGTTGCCACCCTCTTTTCACATATAATTTTTCTGTAACACTGGTCTGTAATTGATTTTTAATGACTAATTATTAATCAGTATGTCTATATTAACAGAAAAGTCGTCTTGTTGGAACTCTCTCAGATTCACTATTTACGAGAAAACCACATGTTAAGTTTCATTACAAGTTGTTAGTGCCTTGGTGTTAGGCAACCAGTTGTGCAGGGTTGCAAGATGAAATGAGGGTGGCAGCCCCCATTTAATCAGTGGAGGGGTAAGAAAAATAAAAACCAAGTTTTAAAAGGTTTAATATTTTAGTTAAACAAAACATTATTCAAGGATTTGTTGTTTTCGCTCGGGTTGTTTCTGATATTTTTACATACAATAATTTTAAAACGTGATTTTTAAAGGCCTATAACTCTCTTGACGATCACATTCTGTAAAAAGCCATCCCTATATTTCCTACTTATTTTTTTTAACCTCATGGCGAGTACAAAACCCATAACTACACACCTTGTGTATATTATTTATTTAGACACATTAAAAAAAAATCTCACTACATGTTGTTATTATTATGATTAGTATTTGGTCGCGAGTAGTTAAAAACATTTTTGATAAACTTCTTCAAAATTTTCAATACATGCCTTTAATTTATAGTAGTTTGCATACGCTTGAAGTACGTCCTAAATAGAGTTGAGATACGATGGAAAAACCTTGAAGACAATGCAATTAACTACAATTTTTATGACTTCATAAACATACTGTAATTTCCTTGATCACAACAATAGTTCTATTTATGATGGGTTATCGTATTGTGGCTTTGAATAACTTATTAAGTATTTAATGATCCAATCAACAGCAGAATGGCCTTGACCTTTGTGGTATTTTTCTTTCTCTCTCTAAATGGTGTGGCACTATCTGCATGGAGTTCCCAAGGTGATTAGCGCGCACTATCTAAACACACTGCACATAAATAACAAACCAACTTAACCTTTTACTGTAAGTTTAGTCCGATATATTCAAACCTTGCACCCTAGATATTTTACTATTTAATTTAATATATATATATTACTATTTAATTAAAATAGATATATAAATTTACTATCCAATTAGTGTATATATATATAATTATACAATTAGTATATATATATATATATTTTTTTTTACAATCCAATTAAACTGACACTTTAGCTCCCTACCACTCCCAAGTAAAAGGAGATCAATCATGCAAAAATAAAAAGGACAATTTCACGCGATGGAGATATTAAAAAAGAGAGGATACCAAAACTGTTTAATCCTCATCATATAAAGAAATTACTAAAAAACAACTATTTTAGTGACTTGCTTGATGGAGTTCTGCTTTTCATGAACCCAACTCCCCCGCTCTCTCCCTCTTCTTTCAGCGGCTCACGCGTAGAATCCGTATCAGTATGCGTTGTACCAGTTGGTCTTTTCTTTGTGTAAGTCTATATTTTTTTGTTGCGATTATATTATAAGATGATTACGGATCTTATCGTCGAGTTTGATAGTGGAGGAAGTTAGATGCCCTCCTTTCTCCTACCCGCCCACACATAAGACCCCTTCTTCTAGCCTTGTCCCTCTATACAACGCTTTCATAAGTAAATTTTCCACTCCAGTGGTCTTCCGGTTCCGTTTAAAGAGTAAAATAGCATCCGAGAAGCTGTTTTGAATTTATTGAGGAGGTAGAGGTTGTTTGATGAAGGTGGGGAGGGAGAAGAAATTGGGGGTAAGGTTCTTTAAAGGCCCGACATAATTTTACATCTGGTGTATTGTTCATATAGATAGGAAGTGTCTTGGTTCGCTTGATCATAAGGGACCACATTGGAAATTAAAAATTATGGGGGGAGAAGGGGAGGCACCACATTTCAATATATATAGTTATTATCTTAAGGCCTCCACCGTGGTTTGGATCCCACGTTAAACTGTAGGTCCTCCATTTCATCTCACAATCACCCTACCATTACACATTAACGTAAGTGCGTATAACCCGAACGGGTAGTAAGACGCGGTGCTAATAGTAATAGTAATAATAATATCTTAAGTAAAGAGTATTTCAACTTGGTACCTTACTATCACAAAAGATAATCGCAGGGCCCTATATAAAACCACTGGCTTTGCTCGTTGGGGGCTCCACCCCCCAAACCCCCGGTGAGTTTTCTTTGAAAGTGGATGTAAGCTAATGTAATTCCAGAGCCATTTTTTGATAGGTCAAATCGTTTAGCCACAAACCTCCAAAGAAAGGTCCACACCGACTTTAAAGTTTCCCCGACATTTTGAATTTTGTTCTTGGTTTAAAAATTAAAATTTTCACTTTTTGAAATTTTCCTGTCGATTACAGGCTATAGGCTATAAGTAAGTCAAATTTTAAGTTTCTATCTAGTCTGGAAGTGGGTAAACATTAATGTCAATGGACGAGTCAGCCATTTGGCTTTATAGTATTATTATAATAAAATGTAACTATATTTTTATTAACATTTTGAAACATTTTATGTACAACTATTATGTGAATGTTGAGCTTTAAATCTTGTGCTGGAGTCACTTTAATAAAGGTTTACAATCAATGTGGGGTCTTAAGCCTGACCTCCAAGGTGTTTGGTTCCATTTCTTGTGAAAAAAAAAGTTAGCATTTTTATGGGCTGCCAAACACTGCGCATATTAGATGCACAGATTTTTGATGATTGATCCCCGTAGAAGAAAGTGGCAATCAGCCTCACATACCAGATTTCCTCAAATTATGGCGAATCTCCAAATATCACAGTCCCAATGGGGGACTTGATGTTGTGTGTTTGTAAATTGAGTCTTGTGCTGATACACTCTTTTGGTTTAGAAAGTGTTTACTAAGTAATCTCAATAACGATGTTCATATTTTACTATTTTACCAGCGAAAGTACTGACTTTATACATGCTTCTGTGAAACCACGAATCAAACGTCAGTCTCGTCTTCTCTGGCTCGCCAGGGACGAGGAGATTAAGGCTAGACTCTCGGTGGGATTTTAAAACCAATCCATAGGGGCAGGGTGAGGATAATTATCACTATAGAGCTGTATTATGATTTGCCTGGCGAGAGTATACTAAATTATAATCTGGAAAAAAACTTTACCAATAAAATCAACACTAACAAACCCTTGTATTGGCGTTTCTTACAATCTCAATAATTACTTACGCATTAAACTAGGATTGAACTCTAGGCAAAAGCCATTATGTGTTGACCACTCAACAAAATTTTACAGTTCTTAATAAAAAATGCACATAATTGGTGATTTATGAACAAAACATTATCTTCTAGAAGCAGACATAACTCTTACCATCACAATATAAAAATATAATTATTAAGTCATTACGTTCATATAATTGGAAATGAACGGATTACTTTAAGGATTGGGTTTAGAAAGGTTCTTCACAGAAAGTGCACTTTCATCAACATGAAAAGAGGATGTTTTAACCACACTGATACATCATATTATGATAACTGATGCCCTAAACCATGTACTCACTGGTGAGGTGATGTACATATAATTAACCTGATTAACCCTTCGGAAAAATTGATAGCGTTTCTTTAATGACTAACATTACACTGTCATTTAGCAAACTCTTTGAATAGGATCACCTCATTAAAAAATAACCAATGACGCAGATTTTTAATTGAGAGAAATTAGCATGCATTTAGTCGTAATGTCAATCAAGCTTTTAGCGATTGAACTGAAGAATGTGTATCTTATTGCAAGCAATAGCGTTCATTTTCTAGACACACTAACTCACTGGTTATACGAACTTAAACTAGAGTAACACATGGTTAGTTATTTGTTTATTTTTCTACCAAACTTTAACCTCAATCATTACCGTAGTAGCTTTTAAAACTAATTATAAACTTTTGAAAATTCTTATTTATATTTTACTGAATGAAATGTATGTAAACATAAATTGTTGACATAAGTTACCATCCTTATCAAAGATTTAAGTAATTAAAAAATTAGCTACTAAATTACTGTCTTATTGGTAATTAAAACGTACACAAAGATTTGTAAATTTAACAATATTGTCTTAATGTATAGTTAAGTATATATCTCTTACATATTTACTTGCTTTATGGCATTAACAACTCAAAAGTTCACTGCTAGATTTACAAGTATGCTATCTATCCCTATCTTGAGCCAGCCTAGTGTATCTAATTATCTTTAATTCGTTATCATTTTCTTTGCACTGCGTCTTAGTACACGTCAGGACTGCATTAAGTTAACTGCACTAATTGAGTAGGAATGAGGAAGTTATTAGCTAGAGAAAATATACCCGGATTTACGTGGATGGAGAGTGGTAAACTATTTAGGAGAAGCAGCCCTTAATGCACCCGATTGGGATTCTATCCCCAACCTCCCCATTGCCACCCAACTAAACTATATGAAGTTGTCACTGGCAACGTGTTCACCAGTGGGCTTCTTATATTTAGCATTAAAGTATTTTAGAACATTACACTTTGAAGCCATTTTGTGAACCATTATCAAAGTGTCAAGCACTTAAAATTCTCATCCTTTATTCTTAGATTAGTGTAAGCTAAAAACAATCTTATGAGGCAGTAAGGGGTGAACCCAAAATAAATATTTTATATACTCCTTTTAAAATTCTAGAAGGCTTGGTACCTAGCTCTAATTAAAAAAAATTTATAAACCAACTATCTATCTTCAAATGATTTTTGGAAAACAAGTACACAGTGTTATTTATCATGTAAAACTCTCTCCGAATACCCACATTGAACAAAATAACTCTAACAATGTTTGAAAAATATCGAATTTTCAAAAATCTGTCATTAGTAAACTACACTTAATCTTAGACCCGGAATTAATATCACGTTATCTCCGCTAGGGATGTTCATCTTACTGCTAATATCTAAATATAAATTTAAACTAAATACATCGAGCCCTTTAGGCTATAGTCTCAAAGGCAGACGGACAGACAGAGGGACATAATTGTAAAACTAACTTTTTAGAGCTCGAGGGGAGGGGG
>CABFVX010002642.1:32389-54576 GCA_902151425.1 Timema shepardi | reverse complement strand
GGGGGGGGGACCTAAAATTGACTTGGACTGGACTCAAACTATTTTACACTTTCCCTCTAAATTTAATCTTCCTTATCCTTATCACATTATAGTAATTACCACACAGACGTATAAGCCGAACAGATAGGCTGTATCGTAAAGTGAAAATTATGTAAATAATATTATTTTAGCTCAAATACTTGACTCATTAAAAGTGGCTTTTAACCTCATAAACACAAATACAATTTACAACTATTGAAATAAAAACAAATAAAAGACAGAAAATCTAAGACGTGGAGTAAAGGAGAAACAAATTTCCTTGGCCACATGCACTGGTGGATACGTTGTCTAAGGAGCTTGCAGTAGACTGGACTGATTGTAACTGGGGGTCGTGTCTTGAACTTCGGTTGGGGGTGTAGGAGTTCCATCGGCAATGTATCACAATGTTTTTCTCACATCACATTGACACTTATGCTGGTGTCCTTTTTCAAACTAACCTCCTCACCCCTGGCCTATACATTAAACTGTTAAATAACCTTTGTATTAAAAAGCGTGTACTATAAAAACAACTTATTAACCACGTCCATGCAACAAAGAGCGCCAAGGTGATGCAATCTCTAGGAAAGGGGGGTGGAAAATATCGATATTACAATAATCGCACAATAAGTAATTATTCATTATTATTATTAGCACCGCGTCTTACTACCCATTCGGGCTATACGCACTTACGCTAATGTGTAATGGTAGGGTGATTGTGAGATGAAATGAAGGACCTACAGTTTAACGTGGGATCCGAACCACGTGGAGGCCTGGCATTCCCCTCATTCACAAGATGCCTTGTCAGAGGTGAATGGAGAGTTTGGTAATCAGATAAATCTTTGCCGGGACCGAGGATTGAACCCCGGCCGCCAGCATAGAAGTCTGACACCTTACCCCTAGACCGCCAGGTCACCTAATTATTCATTAAACCATAACACACGTTTCGGTGCTTTTTAAATATTTATTTTACAATATCTCTATTTTATTAGGATGTATAAAAATAATGTTATAAACAGAATGACCTATAGAAAGTAATATCGATTTATGTGTTTCTCTCGATGAATTATTCGGTACTTGTATATATTTGAAGGAGGATGGAAGGCTAAAGGATGGGCGGGGGGTGGAGGGGTACCCTTCATCCTACGAGACCAAATGGCGCTAACCACTGACCATTCCCTAAAACCTCCCATACCCACTTTCCTTTAACCCAGCCCGTTATTTAATTACAAGTAGAATAAGATTAATGGTTATAGCCGCACTCTCGACCATCGTGTGGGGGCCCTGTTCGGACGTTCAATAAACCTTCCTCCTGTTCTCCCGATACTGCATCTAAGGATCTCCTCCACCACGACTCTCTTCTCTCTTCTTCTAGCACATCTGTAGGGCCTACTCTTTATGAATGGAGGCTTGAGGAACTTGAGATTGATCCCCACCGCCTTCAAATTAATAAGGTTGGTCCGGAAGTATTTAAACACGATATGTTTTAAGGATGTTCTAACCTTAAATGTCATAAGATCTTAATTTGAACTAACGTCAACGTCCACTAATTTATTGAAAGTAACCACTAAAATGTAGTTTCATAAATAGTTTTTTGGTATTCTGAAAAAGATTGGGTAAAATTCTAACCATCCTAAAGTTTCTACCCAAATAATTTACTAATAAAGCTGCCTATAAAGGTGCTGAGACGCGTTGCGGACATCCAGAAATCTCACATTATTTAAGAAGGGTTTGTTATTTCAAAATAATTATGGCTCACGCCAAAATGGAGGGGAAAGATATCAAGATGTCGCTATATAATCAAAAATCCTACATTTTAGGTTTTAATATTTAAAAAAAAGTAATAAAATGTCACAAGTCTACGACAATTCACGTGATATGTCGAATTTGTGAGATCGAAGAAAATGATTAGAAATATTCGTCCACTAAAAAAAAGTTATTTTTAACAAGATTATTTAACATGACATTTTAAGATAATTGAGAATTGTTTTAGTGGTTTTGAAGTTTCAGAACTTTCTTTCTCTTGAGATATTCCACAGTGTGAGGATATTCCCTTTCAATTATATCAGCGTCCTCAAAAGAAACTAGCTCTAGAGCAAGACAACTTTCTAGCCCTTAATTAACAATAAAATACCGTTATAATTAATCAAATATCTTGTAATTTTGGGTTGTGACCATATATTTTAAACTTTTATTCTAAGCAAGTGTAGCTACAAAGAAATTATTTTAGTTTTGTGAAATTATAAGTTTAAAATGTGAAAGCGCACCTCTAAATCCGTTATTTTCAAAATTGTGTGTGAATTTTAATTATTTTTTTCTAAAATAACAATAAGAACCTTTTTTACCTTATTTTAACCACTCTTTTTAAATATGGTATTGAATTAGAACCTTACAATTGTTTAAATAAATATTTTTGGTATAATAGTTCAAGCTGTAGGCCTAATTAATATAAAGATAATACATTTATACCATGCAATCTACTTTGAATCTATAACCAAAGATTGAAAAAACTTTTTCTATCAGTTAAGGAAGTTACTAAAACTACTACACTGTCTTCCTTCACCTCTGACAAGATATCTTGTGAATGTGGGGAATGCCAGGCCTCCGCCGTGGTTCGGATTCCACGTTAAACTGTAGGTCCTCCATTTCATCTCGCAATCATCCTACCATTACACATTAGCGTAAGTGCGTACAACCCGAACGGGTAGTAAGACGCGGTGCTAATAATAATAATAATAATAATAATAATAATAATAATAATAATACATTGTCTCTATACGCCAGGTTTTGTGTTCTCTAGCTTTCACTTTTTACAAATGGCATACATTTTTACAGCTAACAGCTAAACGTGGTGATTTTGTTTATCAATGTTTGCTACTCTATAGTCATTGTTTATATTCTCTGAGATTCAAGTAGGGCTAAGGTGTAAGTGAGCGCTATTTACGGTCTTCTTTTTAGTTTTCCTATCCGTGGATTTCAATTTCAATTCCAACCACACCCGTACCTGTGGGTACGTGGCCTAATACGTGCAACCTCATCTGGTATAGTTTTTTGGTGGCAGGGAGGCCTAGTTTCGAATCACGACCAAGTATACTCGTGATAGTAGTCTCTTCTCTAAGTATTTTTCCACTCTCCCTCCACTCAAATACAAGTACATCTCCTCTGGATTCTATCTTCATCACATTAGTTCATTAGTGTGAATATGCAAATAGCCCGGATATGTATTAATACGTGGCGAACACACACACATCCTGGAATGGCTGAAAAACTTATCATTGTTGTAGCAGTTTTGACCTCTCAAGTTAAATTAAATCTAAAGTTTTGTACTAAGTGCTGACATAAAAAGTTGGTTTAGAAAGTGCAATTTAAATAACACCATTAATAAAAAAACATCCTTCCTCTAAAAAGATATTTTAAAAAGACATAAGCTTTCGTCAGCGTTCCTATACCATTGAAGCCACGACGGGAAGTCCTTCCGTATTTATTTCCGTCGGCTTGTCTTGTACAAGAGGATAGCTTTATTTTATTTCTTCAGTTTCCCCCCTTCATCCAGAGAAAATGGACACGTTTTGGAACTAAACAAGTGACAGCGAGTATTTCTGCTGTTCTGGTTTTTTGGCGCGTTTCCATCTTACACAAAGAAACAACTTGTGGGGGAAGTTTTGACTCTTATTTTTTTTAAATAGTGAGTTTGACTTTAGACGGTTTTATTTCCTCTAAATCTGTAGACTTAATGTCTTATGTTCGGTTTTTGTGTGCGAGTCTCATTATGTGTGTGTCTTCTTTTAAATGAACGGGGAGGAACCCCTGGCTATTTATTTTTAGTGGCGATAAAATACGAATGTCCATTCACTTACATTCTCAAAGGATGGTCTGTGTTTAACATTACCCGTGATGCTTTGCAATGTAAACTTACGGCTAATTCTAATTTCTCGTTGCTCCGCCCGGATGGTAGAGGGGCAAGGTATATCCACCTGCAGGTCTTTGAGAACGTAATTTGATCCCTGTTAAGGTGTATAAGAGGTAAGTAATAATTTCCTCATATTACTTGTAGATAACTCTATATTGGGGTTTCTAGTGTTGGGTGGCTAGGTCAGGCTTGGTTAGTTTAGAAGTCGAGTGATGATAGGCCTATAAATCACTTTTTTTTAAATGCACATTAAATATCATGATTTCTAAAACATATTTGGATCACCCTACGATTAGTTCCTAAGAAATCGGCAAAAAAGTAATGATAACTTAGATGTGTAGTCTATTGCAAACCTATTATAAATAGTAAGGGTTTTTATACTTTTCACTACCCGCCTTGGTTGCGTAGTTAGCTAACGCACTGGTTTCATGTTGAGCTGGACTGCCGAGGACGGGGAGATCGAGGTTCAATTCTTGCTCGGGTGAACCGAAGGTGGTTTTTCCTAAATGGTTTTCGACTCTCCCTTCCCACCAATGCGGGTTCACTTCCTCTCTATTCAGCCTTCCCAATTCCTAACCCATTAACGTAAGCGGTACTTGGGAGTATAACCCAAACGTGTTGTAAGACGTGGTGCTGGGTATTATTATTATTTTTTTCTACTTTTCATATAGATAAAGTATTGCGACCGTGAGCATATTTTTTTACATCGAAATTATGATGGCTCTCTACATATTTTATGTCCGCAAACTTAAGAGGGTTTTAAAATTATGTTTGTCCCTCTGCTTACCTATCTGTGTATGGATGTAATGTATGTATGTGTGTGCATGTGCGTGTGCATCTGTGTATGCGTGCGTGTTCATCTGTGTACCTGAGACTATAGCCTAAACAGTTTATTGGATTTCATTCAAATTTGATAGTTAGATGTTACATGGTCATACCACGATGATAAATTTAAAATCTAAAATTTATTATAGCTCAACTATGACTGACTTGAAATTTATAGACTTTTCACAAAGGTCTTAATGATTTTGTTCAAAACAGATACTGGTTTATCACATGTCACAAACTATCATCCTAGATCACCACACTTTCGCCTTCGACTGGAAGGCCTGGTTTCGAATTTCAGCCGCATTGCAAGGTAGAGGGTGATTGTTTCCCACATGTGGTTTTCACATTATTTCTCCCTATAATACATGTGAATATCTTATAGGTTACCCCTCTCATCCCCACACTTTATATCAGTCCTCTTCAAACTACGACCCGTGGACCGACACTCGTTTAGTGCGGCCAGCGAACTATACTAGCAATGGTAGATAAATTATAACCAAAAATCTTCAACCAAACATTTATAAATGTATGTAAGGTTTGAAACCATTTTTCACATCGAATCAAAACAATGATTTTTAGTAATTTTTTAATAAAAGTAATTTATCTTTGGCCGTTCTCTCTTACATTTTCTAATTGTTCATGGATCCATCATGTCTTACGCCTCACTCGGGCTAGCCACGTATTAGCCACGTATTTGTGGTGGTTGAGTGGAAAACATTTTTTCAAACACTTAGTACATTCTACCAGGTTTCGAACCCAGCCCTCCTTGTCACCATCACATCAGACATGACCAAGTTGATCCCTTATCCCACTTTTACATGGTTGCAGGTTTCTTTCATTTAAGTTTTCTGTGTGGCCGTTTCGTCAAATGTTTGTCCAGGCTTCTCTTATATTGAATCGTTAACGGGCCATGTGGAAAATGTACCATTAACACGAAAAAGGACACCCAATAAGTAACATTTCTCATAAGACTTTCTTTTGTAATAGATCCTGTAGGTAAAATCCTGAGTTAAGGTCTTTTGTGTTGATTGAGAATAATGCGTCTTCCAATATTTCTCTAATAGGTCTAGTCACGCGAAAAATTCGTTTCCCCCCGATCTGAAAGTTTTTTTTTCTTTCAATCTCAAATTGCTTGTACTTAAAATATATGCGTTTTATGGTTCCAGACGTCGATTTAACAAGCTGATTGTACTAGAAACTATTTCAAAGTAGTCACCGTTGGTTTAAATATTAATTGGAATACTTGAATAGAAGTTGAAGATTGTTCCTACTAAATACAATGGTTTAAAAAATCAATTAGTAATGGAATCTAACGCGCCTCTCTCGTGTTAGATTAGACTACCGAAGACGGGGAGATCAGGGTTCGATCCCGGTCAGGTGCACTGAGGGTGGTTTTCCCTTAACGGATTTTCACCCTCCTTCCACGCAAATATAGCTGCATTTACTCTCAATTAAACCTTCATAATCTCTAACCCATTAGTATAATTATTGCATAGGCATATAACCCGAACGGGTAGTAAGACATAGTGCTAAAAAGACGTTGTGGACAATACACTCGATATTTGATCAACCAACTCTACCATCAACCATATACTAGCAATGGTAGATAAATTACAACCAGAAAACTTTAACAAAACTTTTAAAATGTATTTAAGATTTGAAAATTATGGAATTTCCAGATGAAGTTTTTCAACAATACAATGAAGTTATAGAGAATTGTTTGGATGAAAAGCAGCTACAGAAAGAAATGATCTCTTTTTAATCACAGAGAAATAAATTTGAGATAAGGGTTAGAGATAGTACATTTGATTGTGAATAGGCGTATTATATCAACACAAAATTTTGTTAAACACTTTTCTTAAGGTGCGGCCAAAGGGAGCGCAAGTATTTTTACAGTTTTTATAGAATTGAAATTTTTTGGCCAAAATAAATCAAATATTTTTCCAGTAGCAACATATAGCTTAGTTTTCTGCACATGCTAATATCAACAGATCTTGAACATCTATCATGGGTGTCCTGGAATTTTGTCAAAAATAAATAAATAAAAAGCAAAAGTTTTGACAAAATTCCAACACACCCTTGACAGATATTAAATATCTGTTGATATTTGAATTTGCAGAAAATTAAACTCTATTTTGATACTGTATAAATATTTGATTTATTTTGGACAAAAAAATGTTATGCTATAAAAACTGCAAAATTACTCGCGCTCCCTTCTGCCGCACCTTAAGGAATGTGCCAGACATTGCAACTTATTGAAATGGATGTATAGATTTCAGGCAGCTTAGGCTACCAGAGAAATAAATTGTATATATCATTCAGATTCTCTTAATTCAGTGATATTTAGACTGTTGCCATTTTTGTTTTACTTGATTATATGGTCAAGTGATTGGAAATGTTGATCCCTAATTAACTTTGTTTTAACCCAAACTTCTATTTATTTAGGATCAAACTGATTGAAGAACTGATTTTAGAATACATATGATATTTGTGCAACGAACTCTAATATTGCACTTTGTGAACTATGAATCGCTCGTTTCGCCATAAATTTTGGCATGACATTGAATCTAAGTCTTTCTTCCATCGAACCAATGTAACTTCAATGGCATGAACAAAATAAGTTTTGGATTGTGTATAATATATACTTTTCCTCCAATGTAAAGAGAATATAAAGGCAGCACCACTTGGAGGAATTTGATTATGTCATTTATTACGTCACCCAGTACACAACAGATATATTTTAATACGAAGATAGCCACATATACTTTTTTTAATAACTCTAGAGTAATGATGTTAATTGAATATTGGATTTTAAAAGTTTGGTTATTATTAAAGTTTCAAAATGTTACCTGATTTTTAACAACTTAGCTTTTCTTCCATATAGCTTTGTGTATGTATCGCATTTACATTTGTGCTGAGTGACGTCACAAGTTCAGCCATTCATATGTATTTCTCAATTTGGCGCTGCCTTCTATTCGCTTTACATCGCATTTTCATATATTTTGCCCATTATAATCAATAGCAGTTAGAAAATATTTTGTTAGATGATTTAAAGTTGCTTTTCCAACCAAGATCTGTATCCAAACCATTAAAATGAAACTTCTATGTCACGGAGAAATGTTAAGTTTTGGATATCTCTAATCTCTCCATGTGACCTAAATATATCTATCATTCATCCAATGCAACTTCTATTTATAAAAAATGGAATCGGTAAACAAATAGTTTATATCATTTTACCACCCTAAATCTCTGACCTCACCGGGAATCAACTCAAGACACTTGTAAGTAGGTTGAACAACTTCTAAATGACAATGAATCAATAATCATGGCCATCACCAGCGCCTTTTTTGTTTGTTAAAAATTTAATCGATTACTGCAATACAACCATTCCTAGAAAAAAAACTAATTTCAAATTAAATTAATGTTGACATTCGAGCTCGTAAGTTTATTTTTTGCCCGTTAGCGAGATCTCTGCCTCGACAAATAAACTATTTAATTCCCAGACGAGTTTTCCGTCATCGGCGTCACAGAGTCCCTCTTCTAAATCGTTATTACGAGAGAAATAAATAGGACGTACAGAGTTACATTGTATCCGTCGGTAGAATTACTATTTTAAAATGTTCCGCCTAATGAAAATAAGGTAATAAAATAAAAATCATATGTTTTATTTTATTTAGCAGCGCGTCTTACTACCCGTTCGGTTTATACGCCTAAGTACTAATTACGCTAATGGAATAAGAGTTGGGAAGGTTGAATTTTGAAGAAGTAAACCCACATTTGCGTGGAGGGAGAGTGGAAAACCGTTTAGGAAAAACCACCCCCAGTTCACTCGAGTGAGATTTGAGCCTCGACAGTCAAGCTCAACACGAAACTAACGCGTTAGCCAACTATGCCACTGAGGTGGATATTAGCTTATGATTTTATTCGTTTAATGGTAGTATAGCCCACACTAGTGGGCACGTTGACAAAGGCGTCAGTCTTGTCTAATATATCTTGTCGGTAATGGGGCTTTCTGAAATGACTAAGATGTGGGGCCCTCCTTAAAAAATACTGTAGCTATTTCACTTCACCATACACCATGTATTACCACCCATCCCTGGTATCCTCATGGAATTACACTAATGAGGTAGGGATACGGATGGCAGAATATTTGGAGGAAATATACCCACATTTGAATGGAGGAAGTATGAGTGGAAACTTTCTTAGAATAAACACCTCACTATACCATGGCAAGATTAGATTACGAACAACGCCATCAATTTCAAATCAGACCAAATGAGGTTGATTCCTTTGACCACGTGCCCACCAGTTCGGATGGCTCTATTAACAAATATCGCGTCAGAACCCCCCTTGACGTGAAGTATGCAAAGCTCACGCGTTTGTCATTGAATTAAAAACCTCTTTAATCTTGATGGAGTGTGTTTTGTTTCTGTCCGAGCGAGACAGAGAAGACCCCCCTCCGGTGCTTCCTGACTGACCTCGCCGGCTTCATCACGCCACAAATATAGACGACCGCAGCAGAAGAGCAAGCAGTTCAGGGTTAACAACTTGTAAACTTGACCGACAATCTCTGACATCGGCTGGTTATTACTTGGTTACTGCCGAATTGTTCGTCGTACACTTTGAGGAGAGTCATTCTTGTGGTTGACCCTGATCAAAGCTTAAATTAGAAACGGCAAACGAGATCTTATATGTTATTATTATTATTAATCTTGAATACTTATTAATAGCTATGGAAGGGTTGTTTGTGTTTATATATTTAGATAAGGGGATAAATGTTTTATCCTAAAAATATATTACATTTTAATCAAACATTTAACTCAATTCAATTGTATTTATTGTATAATCGCGGTAGCTGGCGCAATCTTGACCAATACTAAATAAATTACTAAATCCAAGTAACTTTGATATATAAAATCAAATACTGCATAAACATTAACATATCAAATATTCGTTAAATAAATTCAATAAGCAATAATAAAACCGTAGATAATTTTAAAAAAGACCAATATTTTATAATTATACAAATTATACAATAATAACAGTAATAAAATATAAATATAAATAATCGGTACAGTTAAATTTAATTTTAAAATCTAACCAGTTGAAGTGTTATGCAATTATTATTCTAATGATGCCCCGCGATTGGGTGGCAATTGATGTGCTACGGATTGATTTCTCCGTTATTTGCACCAATTTAAGTGATACGAATTATATTCGTTCTGTGATTGGGAGCCATTTAAAGTGTTTCGGATATTTATATCGTTATATTGCCCTGTTTATAACTATATTGGTTTTCACGATGATGACGATGCGAGCATGTCTTACTGCGCACTTGTCCGTGGTTATTTGATCTAATTATTTCTTATAATTAATCTTATTAAATAAACAAGACATTCAATGTTGCACACGATTTATTTGAATTATTATACCTTTGGCACTGAATATGTGATACTGTTTTTGTTAAAATTGTTTTTCCATGATATTACATGACACGCGTTCTGAGTAACTTGTGCTGTGCAGATTTATGTTACTATCACTATTATCATCGGCACTGTTTAGATTTGAGTTAGCGGCACTGTTTATGTTACTATATGATATTATTGGCACTGTTTATGTTACTACGTGATATTATTATTGGAACTGTTTATGTTACTATATTATTATTATTATCGACACTGTGTTATATTACTTTGTATTATTGGCACCCTCTGTGGATTCATACACGCAAGCGGCTTATACTCGTAAATATATTACCTACCCCTTGCCTCTTGGACCCCTTGTCACCAGTGTTAAAACTAACTAATGGAAAAACTCCTGGAAACAGGTGTTGTGAAGGCTGGCTTTCTATTGGATAGAGGGATCCAGCAGGTTACATGATTATAATACAACGGAGTTGATCTTTTAAAGAAAAAAGTTTTAAAGCGCAATATATTGAAATTATTTCTGAAAACGCGTAATTCTCCATGGATGAAGTATTAAAAGAATATTTTATATGGGGTTTATTAAAGAAAAACACACTTCATCCATGACTTTTTAATATATGAAAGGGGTCAAAAACATTATCATTACACAGTGCAAGCGTGAATAGGAGAATTAGGATTACAAAAATGGCATGTTGGTTGCTGCGTGGCTGGTGGTTGACCTCCCATGTGGAGGGGTTGGAGGGAGTTTTCTGGTGAAGAGTAGTCAGTTCTTTTTAAAGGAGACTGGGGAGTTTTCAGTGTCGTCGGGATACAAGAAGGGGGATGGGGGGAGGGTTGGTCGATGATTAAAGAGCAGCACTCTAAAATTGGGAGGCAAAGTCTTAAGAAAGTGTGTATCATAAATTAGGAGAGTAGGAGGTTAATGAAGGTGGGTGGAAAGAACATTGTTTTAATTACAATGGGATTCTAGGGATCAATAGTTCATAATATCAGTAGTTTATAATATGCGGATGGATGTTCGAGATATATAAATCTGTAAGATATGGAGGAAGGATGAACTACTTTCCTTGCGAGCCCAACATTTTCTAAGGCGTAGGCTGGTGTTGGGGTATGCAAAGCTTTACGTTGGGTAAGAAATGGAGAGCTGTCGTCCTTAGAGATGTGTCCTGTGTGAAAGTCTGTCTTACAGGTGTTCTGCTTATTTTTCCCTCATCCTCTGTGACGATAATTTGTCATCTCAGGAAGTCAGGTTGCGTTTGTGCTAGATTAGTTCGTCATACCATTGCTGGGGGAGATGGCTAGTGCAGGCGCAACCTTAGTGGACGTTAGAGGAGTAAGCCCGTGAGGCTCCCACCCTTGTGGAAGGAGGGTTTGGGGAGTGGGGCCGTGAAGACACATCCTTGGAGGAAGGGGAAATGGGGAGAATGTCTGTAAAGGCGCAACCCAAGCAACGAGTCTGTAGTTGAATCTCTGACTATATTATTTTAGACTAAGAATTGAAACTCTGCAATACCTCCGATTACATCTATGAATTATTTGTTATTGTTAATAAAGCAATTTTATTGTTAAAACACACACATGAAGTGGGTCATTTAAAGTGAAAAATTGCAAAAATAAAGCAGGACTTTCCTTGCTGAAGTAGAGGACTTTCTGGTCTAGGATGCTAACATCCTCTTAAGCCCGAAAGGTCATTTAAATATCTTGAAATATTAATTTAGCATCTACTGTAAAATATATGTACATAGAAGAGATTAACGCTAGTAATTTATACAAACAAATACTGAATTCGATAGTGTAATCCTAAAAACAAACTCTTAGGTTAATACAGAAGTAATATGGATATTAATCTATTTACAAAGTAGAAGTAAAGACAAATACACGATATCATCTTATCTCAATGTGTCTTTTCTTCTTCTCCTTTTGAGGTAAAGGCCGGTATTTTTCGTTGTTTGAGTCCGCAGGGTGAGCCCTGAAGTAAGGGCGCTTGAAACAGGCCACCATTACGACCCAGCTTCGCTGGAATGGTGGATAGTAGAGGTCAGTTCGTCATATATCGCTGGAGATGGATAGGGACAGTGATAGGCAGGAAGTAACAAGGGAAATCAAGGTTTGGCTAGCGGTGGTTCAAAGGACTGGATGTAGGGAACCAAGGGATGTATAGGGGGATCGAGGGGTGGATAAGAGGACTAAGGGATGGATAGGTGTACCAAGGGATGAATAGAGGGATTGAGGCTTGGATAGGGGGGGACTAAGGGATGGATAGGGGGAACGAGGGATAGATAGGTGTACCAAGGGTTGAATAGGAGGATCGAGGCTTAGATAGAGGGACTAAGAGATTGATAGGGAGATCAATATATGGATAGGGGATCGAGGGGTGGATAGGGAGACCAAGGGGTGGATAGAGGGATCGAGGGATGGATAGGGTACTCAAGAGAGGAAGTGGGAGATTGAGGGTGAATGAATATGTGGATCAAGAATGTTTATGGGAATAGGAGGGATTTAGAGGAGCGTGAAGGGATGGGGAGACTGAGGTCTAGGAGGTACATGGGGGGGGGGTTGAGGGATGGGTGGGATATGCAAATATAAAAAAAGATAGGAATCTTTGACAAAGCGTTGTTCTAAATCTCCAAATAAAATATAAAATCTGCTCTAAGGAGATTGTATAACAGTGAATCTAAAAAAAAATAGACTGCATTAAAGTTCCAATACCAACCCTCTATACAACTTCCAATTGAAGAGGAACTCAAGCACTGTTATCTTCTGACACAAAAGATTTTTATAGGGCAGTGTCTAACCAACTTTCTATCCTCCCAGGGAAGTTGCATTGTCGGGTCCATTCTTAGTCCCGGTATTCTCTCCTATAAATCCCCCACGAACGTCGGTGAGGCATTCCACAGTAGATTGAATCTTTCTCCATACACACACAGACACACACAAAGGCGTTTTATTGACATAGAGGGTTTCAGAATGTATCTAGGCTATAAAAGTGACTACTTATATCAGTTAAATCTGGTGGTACGTTTCCCTTTTCCCGTTACTAGATCGTCTCCCTGGAAAGTAGTGCATAGAAACAGATTTAAGGACAAAACAAACGTGTCACGCGGTTATGAGCCGCACTACAGACGTTTAGTATTCCCGCGTTATGAATTACATAGTCTGTTATTTTAAAATAGGGTTCATGCCAAAATGAAGGCGAAAGGAGTATTTATTTTTTCGTGAAAATAAAAACCTTACATTTTATTTTTTCATAGTTTTAAATAACTGATATGATGCATCGTACAGAATTTCTCTCCCACTTTTATCTTAAAATATACATTTAATAAAATCTCATGAGATTTGTGACACGAAATAGTAGGTTTATGCGTTGTTGTAGAAACACTACACAAAAGATCATAATTGAAATAATATACACTTTTACTTATTTACTCTATTGCATTAGGAAATAGGAAAACTGTTACAGAAAGATTGAGGAAAGAAAAACTTCTTTGTCCACCAAAGAACATAAGAATAAAATACATTTTAAAATAGCTTGATTAAAAAGTGTATATATTTGATTATAGATCAGAAAGTATTGGTTTTATAAAAATATATTTCTAATAAAAGATTTGTTATCTTTAATAGTAATACAACTGTACAATGATAATTATTTCTTATCTCAAATAGTTGCGGAGATATGATCAAAATTGGGAAATATCCCTTATGTAAAGTACCCTCAAAGCCATTTTCATGAAATAATGAGAATTGTCATCTTTTTTATAATAATAAACAATGTCTAGATACAAAATTTAAACAAAATCGTTTGAGTTAATTTCTAAAAAATCGATTTTATCTATTTTGGCCCTCCCATAAACTAAGCTTGGAATTAGTGTTAAATATATAATTCCATAAACTCCTTGAGGGAGACCTTATGAAAACCCCAGACAAGAAGTTTTAGCCAAATTAGTAAAATAGTTTCAGCTTTAGCCCGAGCTACAGACAGACAGGCTGACAGACAGACAAACGGATGAATGGACATACGGATGGATAGATAGATGGCGTTACGAAAACAACTTTTTTTGGTTTCAAGGGACGATGTAAAGACATATTTATAAAAATCTTGGGCAAAATTTTTTTGGCGATCATAATACTTTATCTCCGAAGTGTCGAGAGAAAGTCAAAATGTATGAAAAATTAAAATTAGATCAATTACAGCGGCAAGATTTTAAGCTCTGGCTTATGATGCAAAGAAAGAAGGATTAGTCAAAAACTATAGGTCGAGAACTGCTTAAATATATGAATGAACCACTCATTTTATTGAACTAAATTACTTCAATCTATTTCCAATAGTGAGTAGCTTTTTCCATCTTTAATTATTATACGAATCTGTACTCGGATAATGATGTTTAATTCACCACTCTCTCCTAAACCTCTATACTCTCCGTTTACTCTAAAAGCAATACAGTCCAATTTTCATATGAAGTATATTTTAGTATGAACATTTCTTTTTGGCTATCAAAATTGATAACATTTTAATATTATATTAGTTTTATTATATTGGCATTGATCTCTCTCAAAAGTGACAGCTACAGGTGACTTGATGTTGAATACGTGAAAGTATATCTGGTAGCTTTTTATAGCTGTGAGCAGCTCTTACAATTAAGGTCGATTTTTTTTTGGAACAAGCTTACCTAACTTGGTTTCACTATGGTGTCACTGGTATCTCATGGTGTAATTAGTCAAGAAATATTGCTATTTTTCATTGTAAGCTAAGTGTAGGTTCACACTTTATTTATTCTGGAAATTGTTAAATTAAAATAATAACTTATTAGTTTCAACCTTAAATGGGATTCTTAGGACTTAAGGTGGGGGCGTGGGGAACGCGAATTAAGGGCAGTGTTTTTATAGCTTTTATAGATTTTTTTTGCCAAAATAATTAAAATATTGCTCCAATATAAACATAGAGTTTAATTTTCTTCACATGGTGATGTCAACAGCTGTTGTTGAATATACGTCAAGGATGTCCGGGAATTTGATGAAAACGTTTTATTTTTATTTAAAAACTGTTGATGTCACCATGTGAAGAAAATTAAACTCTGTGCTTTTACAAGAGCAAAATTGTATTTATTTTGGCAAAAAAAATGTTATGCTATAAAACTGCATACACAATGGCCTTAACTTGTGTTCCCAACATCCCCACCTTAAGTTTAACGCACTGAAGATTTTTAAATATCCAGTGATGATAATAATAGGGTAATGTTAAAAATAATATCCAGGCATATTATTCTCCTACTTCTCTATCCTCCTACTCTAATAACCCAAACCACCACCCACACCAAATAATGTGGGTGGTGGTCTTGACACCTGTATCATTGGTAGCTTCAATACAGGTCAAGTCACGAGTTCTCTGAGATAGTGACGTCACCCAACTTTCGCCGCAAGGGCTTTGAGGGGCAAAGAAAGAGGAAAAGAAGATAAAGGTAGAAGCATTGAAGAGAACGCTATGGATAAAGGGGGGGGGGGGAATGGAAGCGCGTGTTCTTCGATATCCACAAGCCCGTTCATCCCTTCCTTATCCTTCCTCGCCCCGAAGCTCGCTAACTTCATTAAACAGATGAGCGGTGCAAAACCATCTCTTTCTCTCTTTTGGCCGCACAGGACGTTAGGAATCCATTAGATAAAGCTCTCTCAAGGTTTGTCGACACACCGGGAACCACACCCCCACCCATCCCTTCCTAGTTCTTGTAAGTGAAAGTTTAATTCCTTCTACGTTTTAACTCTGGACATTTTCATTTCCCCTCCCCTCATCCCTTCCCGTTTCTCCTTTCCCCCCCTCCTGTCTCTCTCAGGCCTCTTTTAGTTCGTTCTTTTATATGCCTGATATAAATGAGTTGTTAAAAGTGTGAAGCACGGATTATAAATTAAATTTCCGAGACTGTATCCAACCCCTGCTTCCCCCTCCCTTTTCCCACGTGTAGAATTACACACGGGATGTTCGTGTGTTCAGCCGGGTAGCTATGGTTCTGCTTTCTAGTGTGTGGGTGGACTTTTTAGTGGCTAGTAGCATTCGTACGGACAAAATATTACAAGTTTTATGTATAAATGTTTTTCGACTTCAGTGGTATTGGGTTAAAGTACTCGCCTCGGGACCCGGTCGATGTTTGGGGGTTCAAATCCAGCCGAGTATTAAAACTACAATGACACATCACATTTTGGGAAATCACCTCCAGTGTACCCAACCGAAATTCTAATCTTGACCTCCCCAACCATGTGATTAAGAAAACTACTATTAATGTTCGTCCTACCATCCGTTTAAAAGTGAAGAGATTACTTTCGACAATGATTATACACAACCAATTATTAAAGAAAAAATAAGTGTATACACCAGGGGGGTGCCAACAAATTTAGAATTTGAAAACATTTTTAGAGGAAGCTGCAACTACATAAAACAGTAATTTTGTTGAGTTCTCGAGAGAATGAAATAAAGAAAGAAAGAGACCGAAAAAGATAGCGGGAGAAAATAAGAGATAAAGAATTATATACATAGATATAAAGGCATATATATATATGCCTTTATATATATGTATATGGTTGCAGCTTCCTCTAAAAATGTTTTCAAATTCTAAATTTGTTCCAGGTCTCCACCGTGGTTCGGATTCCACGTTTAACTGTAGGTCCTTCATTTCATCTCACATTCACCCTACCATTGCACATTAGCGTTAGTGCGTATAACCCGAACGGATAGTAAGACGCGGTGCTAATAATAATAATAATAATAATAATAATAATAATAATAATAATAATAATCTAAATTTGTTGGCACACCCGTATATAAAGAAAGCGATATATGATATATATATATATCATATATCGCTTTCTTTTTTTCGCTCTCTATTTCTACCTATCTGTTTCGATTTTTTGTATTTGTTCATTACACAGCCTCCTTGAGCAATGAGACGCGTTACAGACCTACAGAAATCCCGCGATATTTAAGAAGGTTTTACGTACGTGCACCAAGTCAAACTACTTGCTCGGAGTATCACCATATTTACACTAATGGAGTAGTAATTAGGAAGTTAGAATTTTCTCAGGGGAAGTTCACCCGCGTTTGCATGGAGAGAGGGGGAAGCCATGTAGGGAAATAAACCTCCTCAATACACCCGACCAGAATTCGAACCTCGGTTTCCCCCACTACCCAACAGTTCAGTCTATTGTGAGAGTGATGCCTTAAATAATGCGACCAACAAAGTGGTCTGCTATTATGGCTCACGCTAAACCGAGAGTTGAGGGTACTAATATGTCGTTGCTAGAGTTAAAAACCTACAATTTAGGTTTATCATTTAAAACCATTTCATGAAAAGGTGAAATTGGGTAATTTTCATTGACTTTTCACTCAAAATATAACAGTTCTGAGATCAAAGTAAACGGTAATAAATATAGATAAAGCCTTCCTCAAATAAATAGTATTTTTTCTTACAAGGTCACAACATAACTTTCTAATATAATTATAATTGAAGCTTCAAAACCTGCAGTGTAAGGATATTTTTCTTCCAATAGAAAGGCCCTATAGCTCGTCAATTTTGGGAGTGCAGGTAATTGACAGCAAAAAGTGTTATCCGAAGATTCCAGCCAATGTTTGCGAAAGGATCTTCTCATAGCTGTCACTTACTTACATCACCACCGTTGATAAACTTTAGGCAGAATTAAGAAATAACTCTTTTTCTTTTTTTTCCCTTCATTCTATTTTAGATACGTTAGTACCACACAAAGTTGAATAGGCCTACAAGGAACATAGAGGGCGACTTAAACTCCTCTTCCTTTCTGAATTTTATATTTTTAACTCTCTTCTAGCATTTCGCTCCTTTCTCTTTGTTCTGCCAAAAAGGACTTCTATAAATGAGTTGTGAAAACTGTAACTGGCAACTTTGTGTGTGTATAAGAGAGAGAGAGAGCAACGAACAAGAATTAAAGGAAAAGAGGGGAACGATATACTTTGTAACATTATCTTTTTAAATTTTTTTTTGCCCATCTCTCACTGGATGATCCTTTTCATCTGGTGAGCAATTTCAAAGTGCAACTTAATCCTTTGGGAGTAACAGAAGATGGGTTAAGTTAAATGTGGCTACTAAAAGGGATAGTATAGTGGTGAAGGGTTGTGGGAGGTGGTTGGAATGAGGAGGGTATGGTGGGAAGAAGGGCTACTATCAGGAACAAACTCAACTTTGTACTGGGGATAATCCTCATGTTCATTACATTTTTAATTCTCTCTGCAATTAACTAAGATAACGTTTTCCGGTTTAGTTTCGAGCTCTTTATAATAAATAATGTGTTGGATTTTGTTGTTGAAAACTAATAATCAAGAGATTGCATGAGAGTATGATGATATAAATAGTAGTGGTGAAAAAGATAAGAGAAGGTTTATGATAATAGCAGGGATAATATCTATGCTTGTTATCAAGATAATAAATGATGTTAATATGATAATAATTTCAGGGCACATTGAGGATGATTATAATTATATTGATAATAATGATATTTTAGAGGTATTATTGATTGTAATGATATATATATATATATATAAGGAATAGTAATAATGTTAGTTATAATTATGTTAATGAAAGTAATTATTAACAAAGGTGTACTGTATATAATGGTTGTAGTGAAAATAACTAAATTGATAATAGCAACATTAAATATGATTAATATTAGTGATATTTATATTTATATCTATATATTTATCAGTGCTTCTTACTACCGGCTCAAGTCGGACCCCTATCTCCTCGTCATCAACAGGCCGCTCTAACAAGAGTGTGACGCCTTAGACCATTCGAACACTCAAACGGCAAATAATGACATTGATGGTTATAATGATAGCATTGATATTGACAATAATGACTATAGTGATATTGATGTTAACTATTATTATAATAATTGTAATTATGCTAATTAATGTTAACGGTTCTTAACTGACCGTCCGGACTATACTTACATTTAATTATATTAAAAGGTTAAATATGAGGAAGGAATTATTTATCCTGTATGTATACACACACATATATATATCCACATTTGCGCTAAAAGTGTGAGAAACCACTTTAGGGGNCTTTAGGGGGGGGGGGGAACTCAGTACAGCTGACAGGGTTAGAATCACTATCTCCACATCATGGACAGTCAATTATATTATTAGTGTAGCGCCTCACACCATACTACCATCGAAGCGGATCTGAAATTTAGTTAACTTACCCACCGCACCGGTGCGGATGCGATGATATTGAATTGCAACGAATTAAAACGTGTCAATCCAAACACTTTTTTTTGCTGTGAAATAAAACTACCTCGGTGCGGGTGGTTAGTATCAAACCTCGATCGCTCTCGAAGCCAGAACAAGTTGCTCTAATTAGAATACATGTATACAATTTTCCCAGCGCTACGTGCTCAAGCCGAACATATGAGGCCAATTAGAACACACAATATCCCTGTGTGCGCAGGGCTCCGCCGTGGGAGATAGTTGCATCGATGTATTTGAGAACAGTTCAAAACTATAGCAATCTCTCCAGATTTTTACCACGCACTGATATTAAACAAAGTAGTCTCCACTGACGAATGCAGTCTTGTTAAGAGTTAAAACGTTTAGTTTTATTGAATCATTTCACGACTTCGGAATTTACATTTGAAGATTTAATTTAGATGAATTGCACCCTTATATGCGTGGAGGAAGGGTGGAAAAACATTTAGTGTAAACTACCCTCACCAACTAGGGTCAGACTCCGATCTCCCCGTCTTTGACAGTCTAGTCCAACACGAGAAAAGTGCGTTAGATCATGCGGCCACTGAAGCGGGTATATTTTCTCCATTAAAAATACAAACAAATTACACGTTTTCATTTCGTTAGAGACGCGTCTGTCATCTGTTCTATTATAAAAGGTTAATACGTGGGGTTCTTGTTGTGACAGCCCAGCAATGAGAGGCAATCCTCTTGAAGTAATCGCAATTGGACGCATTCCGGGGCATAACAAGCCCCCCTTCCCCCATTCGTCTAACCCATTCTATGAGACGAGAATGTTGGGGTCATTTCATCTTGTCTCATTCCACCAAAGACCAGATTGAGGGATTTTCTTCTATTATCTTTATGTGTCGTCGTACAATGTCATATCAGTTTTAGAGCAGCGAATTGTTGAAGCAAAACATGTTATTCTACCGCGCAAGAAGTCATGGTGGTGAGGGGGCGGAGGAGAGAAAGCAGGTGTTTTTATTCATCTCTTGTTGTTACAAAACAATCTTCATTAAAATTAATCACCCCTCAAATCTTCACCACACAGAACAAACTAAATTACACGGAAATGTTTTTGGACTGACGATAGAGGCCACGAGCTCAGTAGGAATTTCTTAAAATTAAATGTCATCTTTATACCTGTGCTCACTTTATCTAAGGCGTCATTTCCGTGGTATAGCTAATTTTTCATACAGAGGTAGAGGTTTTAATCTCTGTTGGATGCACTAAGGGCGAGAAGCGGGGGAAATTCACAAATAAGACTTATGACAGTTGTTTTACCATCCTATCTCTACACTAATGTGGGTGCACTTTGTACTAACTTCCTTATCTATATCTTATAAATGGAAACCGTTAATAGCCAATCCTTTTCAAATAAATCATAAAAACAATAATTAACTATTCATTATTTTGTTGCGCATACGCACATGGTGTTTTGCCTGGGCCCTTTCAAGCTAGTGTTTCGCCACAAAGCGTAATTACACACTATTGGTCCTGCGTTTGCCACTTCCTAGCCACAGTCAATCCACTGGGTTACTTCAGATCTATGACGGGTGTGGAAGAATCTTACTATTGCAAAAGTTGAAATATGGGTGTGCAAAGAATAAATACCGTCAAATTGACTTTTATAACTTTTTATACTCTTTACTTTCGAAAGTTGTTATAATGATTGAGTTACTATATGTTTAAGTTTATTTAAACTTGTTTCGGTGCCTTACAATAGATAATTTATCAAAGGAAAGATTTTAAAAATACTTTAAATAATTAAAAACTTCGTAAAAGTTATATATAAACTCCCAAAATGATAAAAAACAAATATTACAAAAGTGAAATAATCACTCAAACTCTGATTTGTACATATTTATCTATACAAATTATAAAACTAAACTTGTTAAAGTTGTTTTGAATTGTTGTATATTTTAATAATCAATTAACTTAAAGAGTTTAAACTTTTGTTACTTTTCATCTGTTATGTTTTTTTAATGACTTTTGAATTGTTTTTAATATACTTTTTTTTTCTAATATTTGAATTTTCTCTTAATTATTAGTAAAATATCTTGTAATTTTGTGTTGTAGCTACAATAATGACTTGCCACAAATTGTGTCTCGTCTGAAATTTCTCACTGAACCACATATTGTGTTTCCTGTGGCTCAAACACTGTTTCATGTATACGCCTCGGTAGCAAAAATATTCTTTGCAATGACATATATTTGTTTAAAGTTTGTGTGTTTAATATATATTTTTTTACTACAACTAATGGGCTTCAATATGTTTGATAACTGTTGTGGATTAGGTGGATGTCAGGAGTACTGGATCTGAAACCACTTGACTATCTATATATTATTCAATATATTATACAATGCAGTTTTATTATCCTATTTTTAGGCGAAAGTAATGATTTGTGTACCCTTCACATTATGTACTATTGGGTTGAATAAATATACATACGGTACTAGAAAATGTCAAACCAGAAAGGTTTTGTTTGCATTAATTTTAGTTAATAAACATGCATACACCTACAAGCAAACCTAATCCGAAAGAGCTCTAAAAGCTATTCCCACAAAAATTCAGTTACCAAAGAAAGTGAATATTAATTCACTGTTCTGATAGTTTGAGTTAGACGAGTAAGAACTTTTTTGACAGTTGATTAGTCACTAAACCAATCTTCATTATATATATATATATATACACTAAGTTATGTGATTTTAAGCTTCCAGTTTACATATATATATATATATATAAACGCATATATGATATATA
>CABFVX010002642.1:13459-25272 GCA_902151425.1 Timema shepardi | reverse complement strand
CTTTGTCTCCAGATTGATACAGAACTACAATTATTAATAAAATAAAACAGTTTATTAAAATTCGCTTAAGTCATTATTATTTTCATAATTATTATTATTAGTGTGACATTTAATTTAAATTTATTTGAGATATTTAACGTGCACTTTCTGAATTGATTGAATACATCAGAACACTAACTATAAAGCAACTTAAATCTAAAAGAGACACAACAGCCAGTCCCCGGCCCTTAATTCATCATTATTAAATGGGAAACTCACACTTTACAGGTGATACATTTTTAATTCATGCCGGGAATCGAACACGGAATCTTTGGTTCAGTAGACAGACACGCTACAGACTGAGCTAAAGTGTCGAACTATTAGTGTGTCAATCGGGATTATCAAATTTTTATCAATACTAAAATATTAATACAAAATTATAGACAGTACATCTTAAATTATAAGAGCTTTCTCACATTCACGGCAGCATAGTCTTTTATGACGTCATTTAAGTAAATTTTGTGATTTATAAGCCTGTGTGCCAAATTAGAAACCGTACCATATTATTATTATTATTATTATTTATTGGATATTTAATAAATTTTATTCTTTTACTCGATATTTTAGTGTCTTTTTTTCTATGATTGACTTCTTACAAATGTATTTGTTAGTGTGATTATAATAAGACTGACGATTTATTTGCAAGTGGTTAGGGCAGGGCCCGTCTTCAGCTAGGGACCGGGTACAAGTGACCCCCCGCCACCCACCTAGTACCCCACTATCACAAGGACTGAGAGATAAAGGATAAAGTTTCTTCAATCTGAGCAATGATATAATTGTGTCTCCAGTTTTGAATCTAATTACCCTTAATGCTGGTCACGAAAGTTTATGACATGAAGCTTGCACTTTACTAGCTTCATGGAGGTGGGGGAAGTCAAGTTTCAAATCTCAGTTCATTGTGGTTAGTAATCCACAATCAATTTATTGCTTTGGCTTTTGTATACAGTCTACTCGCTAATTTGGGAACACTTCCTCAAGTATAAAGGTTATATTTCCTGTAACTACTCCTTAGATTTAGCCGTTAATAATCTCGTATATTAGGAAACATTTAAATAGTACTTCACTTGGATTGGATAATCCACGTTAAATATTCTAAATAAATAAATTTTATGGTATTTTTACTTACTACGAGGGACATATTATATATTTTTAACAGGATGTTGTTAATCTCTGTGATAAATAATACACGTTATTGAGTTTAATCATGTTGTTTGGACCCCTCTAACATATTTTAATGTGCCCCAAAGTAATTTTGTCATGTCGACTAATACCCCTTTTTATTAACGCCCAAGCCACCACGTTATAGAAAACTTATCTTGGTTTGTATGTTACTGTGATTAAATATTAACTTAAAAATATTGTGTCATACTACGAAATGTGTGCTCCTTTCAACAGTCATTTAATAACATTAATTCTGATATAACTTCCTAGGACAACACTCAAACAAAATATCGTATCTTATCGCAAATAAATTGACTAATTTTGGAACAATACATTCTCAAATTAAAACTAACATTTTGTTGTGCAACATGTATTACTTCGAATTCCAGCTGGGTATATTGAGGGTGGTTTTTCCAAAATCATTTTCCACTCTCCCTCTACGCACATATCGGTATACTTCCTCTGAATTCAACCATCTTCATCCCTAGCTTACTAAAGTAATATGCGTACAAACTGATGCGATGCTTAATAGAAATAATGGGGTAAGAATGAAGAAGGTAGAATAGTAATGAAGTGAACACACGTTTACGTGGAGTAATAGAGGGAACATAGGCTCTCAGTTTATAAACCCGACCTTTCATTGGCAAACTTGACCAGACGAGCTTGAAATTTAGTCCGCTTTCCAATCAATTTGAATTTTCCCCCCATTAGGTGTGCCACTAAACCATTATGATTATGATGATAATAACAATAAATATGTTTTTATTATGAAAATCAATTATTATGTACGCTAGCTAGTGAATGTATGATGTTATGACAGAGGTAACAATGTCATAGAAAAGTGGTTGAGGTCTCAATAAAAATACCTTAAGCTATAGATTCACACCAAAGTCACAAAACGTCAGGGCTTTACCCCAAACCCTGTGAAGCAAGACAGCGGAAGTGGTGATTTTTTTTGCCTGGGTACAACTAAAAGCCTATAATTGACTCGTAAATCGGGGACTTTTCACGAGAATTACACTTAGACGCAATTTAATGATACAATTATAATAGTAGTAATACTCATGATGATTATTTAAAAAAAAAGGTTTAATATATGTAGCATCCAACGTACAAGATCACTCAAGTGGAACTAAAACTGTCATTAGTTTGCCTTTTATTTTTCTTCTATTTCGCATAATTACTGTCAATTGAAGTGACGTCTTCACAAACGTGAGGGAACGAAACTTGGAACACTGCCGCCTCCCCACTTCCACCCTCTCTGACAAAAGCGAAGATAAATGCTCTTTGGCCCCGACGATTACTGCTTCCAGTTGGTACATCTCTCTTTTAGCATTTGGCTGGGAGTCTAGGATATACGTCTTGTGGAGTCGCAGCCACTGAGGATCTCGACGAACAAGTTAAGGGGGTCGCCTCCCCGAGCACGCTGACTAAGGGCTAGTTTCTTAGACTGAGTACGCCTCAAATGTGGCTCGATACCAAACTCAAGATGGCACCTACCTAGACTAGGAATGGAATGGAACAGTTTTAGCATATGAAACTGGTCCATTCTCTTCTGGTCTAGGTAGGTGCCGTCTTTAGTTTGGTTTGGAACCGCACTTAAGACCTACCTAGACCAGAATTGATTGGGTCAGTTTCATATACTACATTCCATTCGAGTTTTAAGTAGTTTTTGTCTTGAATCGTGTGAAGTCTGAATATGTAACTGGCCCTAAAAATGTGTGTGTGTTTTTTTTTCTTTTAGCGAATTCCACCATGGTTTGTTGGCTAGACATTCCTAGTCTCCTACGAGCAGTGGCGGATATGTAACCGTTTCCTGAAGTTGTTGCACCATTATGCAGGTGCATATAGTTCATCCCAGTGGGCTGAAGTGATGATGGTGATGATTATGTGGTGCTAGTAAAGAGTCTTGTACCTAATATTATCCAGACCTTGGTGATCATAGGAACAATAGATTCCACTTTCGGGAAAAAATATTCATCGTACAGTTGGTGATCGAACGTGGAACGTCTAGATTAGTAACAAGGATTTCAGTCCATTAGACCAATAGGTCATATGGTGTGTTATTGAAAGAGAAGTATGGATATTTTACTCATTTCATGTATCGGAAGAAAAGTATCCCTGTCATATTTCTATTTAAATAAAAATATCGCTTACAATCTAAAAAGAAGAAAAATAAATATCCGAATATCAGTTTTTGTAATGTTTCTATATATAAATTTTGTAATTTTTTCTCTATCTATAGACTTATATTTATTATTATATTTAAAATTTTAGTACTTATCTAGTAAAAATAAATAAAGCATTAAAAAATAGTATTTTTCGTGAGTTGTATATAAAATCACTAAAAATATTAATGATGTAATCAACAAAATTATAATAGAGGGCTTAGTTATGTGTCTAGCTCATTCTAGAACAAAGTGGCATGAACTTTTAATTAGACTTTCCGAGGGTGGACCTAAACATATAACATCACTAAGACAGATAACTTCATGGCGTCAGCCCACAAGCGAGCTATACCGACTGAATGACCGTCAACATTTGTGGATAGAGGGTGTCATGTGGTCAGCACAAAGAACCCTTCACCGTTAATATAAGTTTTCTAGACTGAAGCCGCTACTTATTTATTCAAGTAGCACCTAAACTGTCCTTATTATTCTGATTTTGACTCCGCTCCAAACCCAGTACTTCACAGAAGAATCTGGAAGCGCCAAAGATCGAACTCAGGACCTTTGTATTTCTAACAAGGATTTATGGCCAATAGACCACATAAGCGCTCAATAAGAAAAATACATAAATTAAAGCCAAATTATTTGTAACTAGTAAAAAAGCATCGGTGTCTAAAGTAAAATATCGATTATTTTTTAAAGAATCTATACTATTACGAGACCCCCTATGCGATAGGCTCTGCAGACGCTCAGAAATCTTGGGCTAGGACGTAAGTTTTTTTTATTTAAAAATAGGTTTCATGCTGAGCTTGAGATGAATGCTATCAGCATGTGTCTAAGGGTTTAAAAAGTTACATTTTACGATTTATAATTTCTAATTACTAAATAGATTAAACTATTCCAGTTTCATGACTGTCTCTCGTGAAATGTCGCAGTTTTTAAATTAATAGAGCTGAGACAGGTTTCCAGACATTTATAAATTGTTTGATATTTTTTAATATGGTATTCAACAAAATGAAGGTGTCAGTGGGTTTCTGACGATTGAAAAAAATTAAATTTTTAGTGTAATGTTAAAAATATCAACAACGATCTACTAAAAAATGTGTGTATCTGAGATTAAAGCAAAAGGTTAAAAGTCATATCTAGCCTTCCTCTATTAAATAAAATTATTTTTATAGGGTCACAACAGAACATTTTAACTTGCATATACAAGGAAAGAAGCTGATTTTATAATTTGGAAGTTACTTGATATTTGTGAAAATAAGCTTATGCATTTGTTTCTAAACAACTCTTTGAAAGTTTTAAATTGTTTAATACGTCTTGTTACCACCTATTTTAAAGTGCTATATGTATCCATTTTAATCATGTAACCGACCACTTAATTTACAAACCCAAATAACTTTCAATTTCAAAATTTTACTTCAATTCTATTATACATGTTATAAACAACTTCTGCATGTTTTATATAGTTTAATAAGCCTTGTTATCACTTATGATACTTATTTTAAAGTGTTATATGTATCAATTTTAATTCAACTTGTATAATTGTGCTCTACGTATGTATATTATAAAGTTCTTTGTTATTTAATTTTGTCTCGAAATTAAAATTATATATTATAACCTTTAAGGTTTTTGTTATAAATTTTTACATTTTATTAATTTAATAGAGATAACTATTGTTAAGCTTATGTCAAAGAATTAATTATTATTTTCACAAATTACCAAATTATAAACTCAGTTTCTTTCTTTTTATATGTTAGACACTATATCTCTCTAATACGATTACTATGAATATTATTAAAATAACATTTTAAGATAACGTGGGAGTATTTGCTAGGATTTTATATACGTTATCACACATTAAAAAAATATAGACTTAAAATTTAAACTTTTTGACTGATACAATCTTTCGCCCACATTTTGGTGAAAACAATATTAAGAAATACCAAACACCTTAATAAATAAAGTGGGATTTCTAAACGTCTGCAAATCTTCTCAGAGTTCGGCTATGCATCCCTCTCAAGGTAAAGGGCTTGAAACATAGATCCAGCTTTCCTCAAATAAATACTTTTTTTAATATAGTAAAAACAATAATTGTTGTGGTGATTGAGGATTGTTTTAGTGGTTTTGAAGCTTCATAAATGCCATTTTCATAAGAAATATTGCAGAATAAGGATATTACCCTTAAAGTAGGTCTTGACCTTAAGTTGTAATGATAGAGAAAGCAAGATAAGTTCACTATTTTTGCCGTTTTTATAGCAAAAACCTTTGATATTACAACATATATAAATAAATGGTTCGGTGCATCACACTTACTTTATTAAAATAGACATTTACTAAAAACAAGTAAATAAACAAATAAAATCTTTGTATCTTTAATATTACTACTACTTCACAATGATAATATATCTCATATATCAAATAGTTGCAGAGAAATAATGAAAATTGGAAAATTTTCCTCATGTAAAGGACCCTCAAAGTCATTTTTATGAGAAAATGATAATTGTCATCGCGTTTATAATAATACATTATAGATATATGTTTATATATAATATATATATATATATATAAATATATAAAATATAACATTTAATCAAAATCGTTAGTGAATTTCGAGAAAATTGATTTTTTCTCATTTTGCCCTTAGTAAAGTTCCCTCAAATTTATATTTGGGCACCTAATTTCCAAAACTCGTCAGGGGGACTTTAATAAAACCTCAAATACCAAGCTATAGCCCAATCTGTAAAATAGTGTAGGCTATAGCCCAAAGTACAGACAGACGGCATCGCGAAAATTACTTTTTTGATTTAAGGGGGTCATGAAACGTAGACATTTATCAAAATCTTGAGTTTGATTTTTTTGACAATCACAATACTTTCCCTCCGAGGTGTCAAGAGAAAGTAAAAATTGCCTTAGTAGATACGTTTATTTTAATTTGTATATATCGCAACGGTTCGGGAATATTTGTCATGGGTGTATTGTCATGTGAACAGATGTGTTATTAATGCAGGGAAAAACACAGGGGAAAATGTTATTTTACCCTTGACAAATATTCTAGAACTTTGAGATTATTAGTCTACTATCTGTAGAAGCGTATAGCCAGAATGGGCAGTAAGACGTGATACTATATTAAAAAAACTATCAATAGAAAATTAAACTAAGCGAAAATGTTAAATTAATATTTTAAAATGTTGACTACATTTTTGTAACTAAACAAACCCTGTTTACCTCAACTCGCGCTAACCTCAGCCCCACTTTAAGGTTGTCGAGTGCGGGTCGTGAGATAAAGCTCGAATAAGGCGGATTCATTATTCTTTTTTTCTTCCCGTTTTAATACCCATCCAGGCTGTTCACATATTTACAGATGATGAGAGTAGAGATGGGGTTGAAATAATTATGTATCTGAATGTGAATAAAATGAGCGTGGGAATAACAGTAGGAAACACTCCATCGCTCATGGCATAATATTTGAGACTTGACTTCCCTGTCAATGACAAGGCTAGATGGGTTGACGCCCTAGCCAGGGTGCCCCCCGAAGTGTGTTTTTTTCCGGCTATAAAAGTGATATAAAAGCAGAAAATATGTTTTATTATGTGGTACAACCTCACACATATTAAAAAATACTTCAAGCTAAAAGTTAATATATGCCTATTTTTTTTTCATAAGCTGCTCAAAGCTGGGACGAATTACGTATTCAGCATTGTGATATACTCATGCGCACAATCCACATACGCCTTCAGAAATATTTCCAGAGCTTACAGCGCTGTTCCTTCAAACTCTGTGAAAGTCGAAAGATTCGATGTAGCTTCCGGCAATTTACGAAAGTAGGAACTCGTCTTGTGGATGCGGATTGTCAAAAGAACATGTCGCGCCTTCTGGGGAAAATGTTTGTGGCGCGTGGTCATGTTCATGTTTCATGTTCTTGTTTTTTTTATGTCAGTGTTGGAATCCTCTGAACTAAAATAAAAAACTAAATAAAGAAATACATTTTCAACTCATGTATGCTTTCTTTGTCTTGGACAAAAGAAATGAAATGTATTTAATATATTGCCATTATTTGATCTCAGTCTTAGCTGACACACAGAACAAATTGAACATATAAAATAGATAAAGGAAAAGAGAGAAAGAGAAATATATATAACTCTTCTCTTTCTATTTTGAGAAATAGGTGAATCCCCCCCCCCTTCCCGCTCTCCTCTACACACACAGACACAATTTGTATTACACGTCCACGCTACCCACATTTAACCAAACTAAAGGTTAAAGGTAGAAGAAGGTAAAAACCTTTTTTAAGGAATTATGTATAGAAGAGAGGAAAGGGTTGATACACACATGGAAAACTTAAAAGTCAGGAAAACTCATTGAAACTTTCAGGAATTTTTCCAGTAATTTTTAAAATATGATGTAAAAGAGCTCAAGTCCAGTACAAAGCTTTATTTTTTTCTTTAAGTCAACATTTTTGTATTTAATAATAATTTAATAGAAAACAGTGAGAATAGTTTTATATTGTATCTATAACTTTGCATGTACCCTTCGTTTATCTAGTAAGGTAGCAAGCTTACCTTACAATATTCCACGATGGTATAGATTGTAAAATAGGATCATAGTGTAATCTGTCGGCGGAATCAGCATGTACACACTGAGACAATGCTTATTTCTTGGTCTAGAAATTTGGTTAATTTTGAAAATTATAAAGTTCATCAAACCTGGGGGGAAGTCATCAAGAAAATACCACTACTACTACAATCGGCTAGGTCCCTGATCCCTTCTTACCAACAAACTATGCTAGATGAGGCTGACGCCTTAATCCACCCAACCCACAGATTGTGGGTTTGTTTTTGTCAAAATACTCTTAATTTATTATGTTTCTTGTTTAATATTCATCTCGCACCGAGGTAGGCTTGTCCGGATTTGATGACACGTAGAGGTGCGATTAATAAAATATAACAACGACACGGGTGGTATGATCATACATCTGGGCCAAGGGTGTGTCGTTGGGGGAGAATTGCTCTACCTTTTTGCTTCCCTCCACTCTCTTCCCTCCCATACCCGTCACAGATGTACATCAAGGGGAGAGGATTGGGGGTGAGATGTAATGTAACTGTCATAATTAATAGTCCCGCACGACTATGTGACGTCACAAGCCCTGTCATCAGGGAGTCCCTGGCGTGTCGCTAGTTCTGTAGTTCTCTTGGATGGTTCCATTGAGGAAGAGAACATCCTGCGCCGCACGAGGTAGAATGTTTGACCTAGAGAGGGGCTTTCCCTGGATTCTGGTGTGCATGTATCTTAGGATGGGCATTGAACACGGATATTTTCAAAACATTGATATTGAAGTTTTGATGGCCAATGTTTTTATTGGTCAGTGATTTTCAACTATACATGTTTTGTACACTCCATTCCATCTAAAAAAATTAGCAGTTTTACCTGTATGGATTACTCTATGGAGTGGCTTAAAACATAGCATAGTGTATGTAGCCCTCCAAGGTAAGATTGCTATATCTCAGTATAAACAAAGTGTACCTATTTTGGAGGCACAGATGTATGTATATATAAACTAGCTACCCATCACACCCGCTTCAGTGGTTGCGTGGTCTAACACAACGCTCTTGCAGTAGACTGGACTGCCGATGACGGGGAGATCAAGGTTTTGATTAAATAATTGATTTGAATAAGGATCCATATCATGATACGGATATAATCACTTTTTGTTCGCATCCATGTTTTAGTTGACTAATTTCAACAAAAAACGTTTATTGTAACATAACTATAATAATTACATATATTGTCTCGCGGAATTTTTTGTTCGCATTAGTGAGAACGTTCAATACGTATAGTATTTTTATTATGTAATACCAATAGTTTTTGCAGCGCACGTGGAGAAAGCATATTTTTAGGCAATTTTTTATACCTTGTGTAAAACTACCGACAAATTTATGAAGAATAAATTAAATTTTCAAAATAAAATATAGCCTATGTTACTCGCTGATAATATAGATTTATATTGGTGAAAGAATTTTTACAATCGGTCCAATAGTTTTTGAGTTTATCCATTACAAAAAAAAATCAAATCATTCCTCTTTATAATATTAGTGTAGATATATGTGTTTGTGTGCGTGTGTTGGCACGTCAGCTCGCACATTGAGGTCTAAATGTGGTTCTTATTTTGTCTGTGTTTCCGGTGATTGAGAAGTCGGGGATGGATTCCTGGCTGCGTATAACGGGGGTTCTTCCTCCTACCCCTCCAAGTAAATGTGGCAACACTTTCCCTTAATTCAGCTTTCCTAATCCCTGCCCCCAAAGTGTAACTAATTGTGGATATATTTTTCAATTCGAAGTATATGATATTTAGATGTGACTACGACCCTATCAACAGACTATGATAGTTTGGCTGTTTAACCTATGATGCTATGTGCACACGTACCCCTGTCATTGTATTATTGGCAGCAAACAGACCTCCCGAGTCGAAGATAGGTCGTGGTCTTATTGATCATACATATTATGTAGCTGGCGATTTCCGCACGTCCATCACAGACTCTGCCTTAAAATATGAGTGAAGAATGACCCTGGAGATAGGACGATTCGTGAATAGCTCGGTAGCTAGAACATTGAGGTACTAAGCCAAAGGTCCCAGGTCCCGGGTTCATTTCCTGTGTTCAGGTGTCATTTATCAATGTAAAGAATATGATGTTTAGCTCCGGCAATAAGCGTAACTATCAAATATAATAACTTTGCTTTTCAATCCATCATAGTTGTGGATAGTCAGGATAACTAGTGAGACGCGATGGAAAGTGAGGGGATGGGTGATGTGACAGCGGCATCTTTTACCCCAGTCTCAAAGTGTTGCTGTCCAACACTTGTAAAAATGATAATGTGGGGGGAAAGAAAAGATTCAAAGGAGAAAAAGAGATCAACGGGAAAGTAAAACCAGAAAAGGTTTGTGTTTGAAAAAAACAAAGATGGTAAACACAGGGAATTTAGCAAACACTAATAAATCCCTGTAATATTTGTGAATTTGAGATATTTAAATGCAATCTTTAAGTAGCAGACATTTGAATAGAAGAAAAATCAAGTTTAAGAATTGAGCACGTTGTTTTGAACATCTGTCTTGTTTCTGTCACCTGCCCCCTCCCCCCAACGCCGCTATTCTGCCCCAGGGAAACTATGGGTTGCGTAATCACTGCATATATTTCCTAATCAAGGTAAAATAATCCTGTTTTAAACATCAATAACATGACCTTATAGTGAACAATCTTATGAAAAATGAAAATTAATCATTCCTCTATACTACTTTCTAAAATGTCTGAATTTTTTTTAATATACTCTGGAAAACATTCGGAATTTTGTATTTATAAAACACTGGTAGCCCCGAGGGGGAAAAACGAAGGGAACCTTTCTTAAATAATTTATAGAGGTGTTTAACATTTAAAAAAAATCGCTTGTGGCGTTTCATTAAATGCCTCTTACCTTCTAAGCTTGCTTAGGTGATAAGGGGCCATCCTTAAATTACATAAGGTTGAGGGGGTTCAGTATTTTCTTACGTTTTCCTACGAGGAGGGTGAGGGGAGTCAGAATCCATTTTACGTAAGGTAATGTTTTTATGAGGAAACAAAATCTGTTATTTTTGGTAAGAGAATAAATATATTAATTATAAAACTTAATTAATATTTTATTTAGTATTCTAAAATGTAGTATCACTCGCTTTATTTCTAATGCTTGTATCTAAAAATAACCAAATGAATAAAATAATTATATACGTTCCTATGCTACAGTATAGCACTGTAAATATGAATACTATTTCTCAATGTTTCACTTTTCTTTATAAAACATAACTTTATATCGCAGCTATATTAAAAAAATTCGAAATGCTTTCTTCATCATAACATTCTTCGCCCTGACATATTAATTATTTTCTTCTTATTTCTCTCCATACAATGTTTAAATATCGCTAGCTCAAAGATGCCCAAAATGTTATGGAAGAACTTAAAAAGGATTGCCAGGAGCAGACCTACATTTTGTATTTTAGTAGAAAAGGGTGGGAAAGGGGAGACGATACATCCTATTACACATTTTTCTGTGTAATATAAATGTTTTAGAGGACTCAAGAGGGCGATATTAAATAACAGATAACTGTATACTATACTTACAACAAGGAATGCGACCGTCTTTGAAACATTTTTTGTTTGTTTCAAAAACATTTAATACAAACACATTTTTTGGTACGATCCTGCTGATAATAAAGCTTCAGCCAATCCCCGTAGCTTAGTAGTCAACCACAATAAGAGAGGTCGAGGTTCAAATCCCGGCCGAGTGCCTCGTGGTTGATTTTCCGCGTTGGCGTTCCCAACGCCTAATACCCATTCGGTCTATCTACGTATTTACAATATAGTTAGAGCAAGTGTGCACGTATTTACGACTGAGAATTCATTCAGGGGGGGGGGAAGG
>CABFVX010002642.1:0-13271 GCA_902151425.1 Timema shepardi | reverse complement strand
GGGGGGGGGGGGGGGGGGGGGGGGGGAAGAGTTATGCACCGCAAATTTTATAAGTGGTGGTGATGGGGGTGGAGGGTGAATTTAGTTTATAAACCAGGAGGGGTTCACCTCCTCTGAGATTCGAAGCACGTATCTCGTCGTATTCAGCCGGGAAAGAGGGGTGGAGAAGGTAATGACGCCCCACTTTGCCGTTCCCCCGCGGCCTCACGTTATTGCCGATAAAAGTAAAATAACTGTCGGTTAAATTCGCCGCCGGCACGGGAAAGGAATGGGGTTGGGGTGCTAAAGTTGGTTAGGGAAGTAGGTTGGGTTGGTATCGTCAGCTGTGGTTTTCCAGCGGTGCAGTTGCGGTGAAATCTCCACTGTGATTCCGGAGGCGTTGCCTGGAATAGAAGATATATTTTCATCAGGCAGTAATATTTCTTAATCGATTAAAGGAGGGAAAATGGTGAAAGTATATAGGAAGATGGAGGTATTTCACTAAACTAACCCGACCACAGGTTGGAGATGGATGATGCTGATGATAATGATGACGCTGATGAATATTTATTAAGACTAGTGGGTACTTTATACCTCCAATACAAGTTTTTTTTCCCCCGAATGACTATGTAAGTCATTCGGGGGGACAGCGCAACACTCGTACTGGTGAGCACGTATGTTAAGGAATCAGCCTCATTTGGTTTGCGATTGATGAGTTAGAGCTGTGGTCAAAGATCAGATGGCTTACCACTCCTCCTAAATGCGAATGCATATATACTTCCTCTTAAATTTGATCTTCTAACGTGCTGATTTAAGGAGGTCACACAGTAAAATAAAGTTTGGCGTTGTTAGCCTGTATTTGATAACGATACTATATTGCATACAGCTGTGGGACGCGGGACGGGCCACATCTATCTCACAGCCTTAGATTTTATATGTTATTATTATTTTTAGTGAACGTTTACTGCCACCTCATGCCAAATTTTGAGAAGTTTTTTTTTTTTTCGAGGAGTTTGTTCTATGTCCACATTTCTTAGATGACCCCCTTTTTTTCCGGGAAGTCATTGCGTGGTACGGTACATCCAACGACCAAACCAACATTGCGTGCTAAGACCCACTCGAACGAAGGTAGAGTCCTTCTTTCTTCAATAAAAAGTAATAATATTTGTAGGCCTACGCTTTATTGCCAGTGCACATGATATTTGCGGCTTATTCTGAGATACACAAAAACTAGAACATTAATTTTCAAACCACACGCGAATAAAGACGCCGGGCATGTCTAGTCTGGTTTCCCCACTAGATATCGAATACCGGACGGGTTTACTACAGTTTTTCTTTCTCGCTCAGCGGGTTTCCTCCTTTCCCTCTAAGTAAATGCGTGTACCTCTTCTTTAAATTATACCTTTCTAGTCCCCACCCTATTCGAAAAATGTAAGCGTGTTCTTCAGTAAATTGGATGTTCGATTTCTGATCCAGATGGGCGGACTCCTAATTTCGTCTACATTTTGGAGTGGAGTGGCTCATTAATATACAACTTAGAGTATAATCTCACCCCGCTACCACCTGTTCTAGATATATGCTATATTGTAAATTACTCTAATAGGGTAGGGATGTGGAAGGAAGCATTTTAGAGGTAATCTGCCCGCATCTGCGGAGAAGGAGAGTAGGAAACCATTGAGGGAAAAACCCCTTTGGTAGACTCGAGTGGGACTCAAACCCTGATCTCCCCATCATCAGTAGGCCAGTCTAACATGAGAATGGTGCCTTGGACCATTCGGTCACTGAAGCGGGTTCGAAAGTAACAACTTTTTTTCCCACGTCTCCCTACCTTTTTGGGATATACTCATTTAATCACACTAATGAGGTAGGGATGATTAAGATAGAATTTAGAGTAAAATGTAGCCCCATTTTCACGGAGGAAGAAGGAAAAACCATCTTGGGAAAACCACTTAATGCACAGCCTGCTTAAATTTGACCCCTAACCTCCCGGTCACTAATAAGCCATAATATATAAGTGTGGTATTTAGTCCAACCATGCTGGTGTTATAACATAAATATTTAATGAATATTGTGAAAAAATCTAATCAAAATAATAATAACTATTATTATGTAGGCGCATATAGGTGCAAGATTTCTTAAGGTGCTATGTCTTCATAATAAATGGAGTGTCTTGATTTTACGAACAAAATGCACTTATAAATTCCTTTATAAGTTTGGTTGGTGAAATTTAGATTTTTTGGTCAAAGAAAGTCAAATAGTTATTTTTATGATATATTGTGGCCACCCTGTTATGAATATAGCTCACGTTAAAATAGTTTTGGAGAGTAAAAATAAACTACCATACAATTTACTTGTTAAGTGTTATAGTTTCAAAAATATGTATTTAACGATAAAATTAGTCAATTTTTAAGTACATTTTACCCAAAATGTTTTGAAGTGAGATTATGGGAAATGGTGAGAAACATAGATTTAGCTCTATTAAAAAAAATAGAAGTTGTTTAATGACAATAAGTGTTAAGATAATTAATCAAAGATGGTTTTTGTGACCTAAAAGATTCAAAACTGCTATTTTCATTTAAAAAGCGCAATATGAAGATGTGTTCCTTTATGTAAGCGGCACGCCTAATATGAAACTAACTAAAAAAAGATTGACAATGCACACAATATTATATTGTTTAAAAATTATGATAACATATATAATCCCACTCTCTAAGATATCAAGACCACGAAAGGGATTTTATTGTATTATTCTTTTGGATACCCCTGTTTATTCATGTTTTCATATTTTGCTATAAATAAATTGTCAAAGAATATTGAAAGTTTCATATAAACACAAACAATCCACTAACACAATAGCCTATCCGTCACAGTTCACTTATGGAAAGGATAGTTTTTCCTTATAAAGAGTAACTATTATAATCGTAAACATTTTCTACCCCAAGATTATGATGAATCTTGGTGTTTTATTGGCCTCGAATCAAAAAATTGGGCTTTTTACAAGAATCTAGGACTATAGCTGAAACATTTGAATAGATTTTATTCAAACTTGAGATTGCTACCTTGAGACACAATTGAGGTTTTAATTCTAGCTATAAAATTAAAGATCGTTTATTTATGAAAATATTTAGAAAATTTGAATTATTTCAAAAATGGCTTTAACTATTTTGTTTGAAATTAATATGCTATATGTAGGTAGTGTTTACCTGATAAATAAATTGGTATTTTTTTTAAATAAAAATTAGTTTGAACGTTTTTTTAATCACAATAGGTTTTGGAAAAAAAAAGCTATACTATTACTACATGAGAAAGTATGTACAAATATGTCTTCAACCTTTTTTTTTAATTAGTACGTCTAATAAACGCCGTTTTAAGGTAAGGATATAACGGACGTAAGAAAAGGTTACTGTTTTGGTAGATTTTATATAGAATTTTTTTTTGTCAAAATTAATAAAATATTACTTCAATTCAATCATTGAGTTTAATTTTCGTGTGGTGACCTGGCAGGCTTGGGGTAAGGTGTCAGACTTCTATGCTGGCGGCTGGGGTTCAATCCTCGGTCCCGGCACAGATTTATCTGATTACCGAACCCTTCCTTCACCTCTGACAAGACATCTTGTTAATGTGAGGAATGCCAGGTCTTAACCGTGGTTCGGATTCCACGTTAAACTGTAGGTCCTTCATTTCATCTCACAATCACCCTACCATTGCACATTAGCGTAAGTGCGTATAACCCGAACGGGTAGTAAGACGCGGTGCTAATAATAATAATAATAATAATTTTCGTCACATCAATGTCAACAGTAATTCTTGACCATCTGTTAAGTGTGTCCTAGAATTTAACGACAACTTTTTATCTTAATTTAAAAAGTTTATCATCTAATGCTGATATATTCATGACAGCTATTTAACAACTTTTGATATCACCATGTAAAGAAAATTAAACTATATGTTTGCACTTAATGTGTTATTCATTTTGTCAAAAAAAAAAGTTTTGCTAGAAAAACTGCAGAAACAATGGCCTTTTCTCACGATCCCTACACCCATTATGTACTACCAAACGAATCAAGGAGTCGGGACATGGGTGATTGGAGCCAACAAAATGCTCACCTCACCTGAAGACTCGCTTGGTCTATTATTGCATCACGAGGCTCTGTATTCTCCCTCGCCCCCCACCCCATGTATGGTTGCGTGTGTATTGCTCAGTTGAAGCACACACTCCCGACCAACTTGTAAATTATCCCGGGCCGAATGAAGTCCTACACAACGTTTCACTCTATATCATTTATATATCACGAGTTTACACTAGTTTCCAGTCTAAAATATATCGCGAGCTTATACACTCTGTTTACCTCGAAAAGGGAATAAGCTTACCTTGTTTGATTCCACTATGGTACAGGAAATAAAATATAGCTCCATAGAGTAAGTGATATACCTTTCCGCGTAAACGGAATGTACACTCAGATTAGTTTGAATCTTAATGATAATAATAATAATAATACTTAGCGCCGCGTCTTACTAGCCGTTCGGGTTATACACTTAAATACAAATTACGCTAATGGATTTGGAATTGAGAAGGTTGAATTTTATGGGAATTGAACCCGTATTTGCGTGGGGGTACAGTGGAAAACCATTTAGGGAAAAACCACCCGCAGTTCATTCGAGCGAGATTCGAACTTCGATCTCACCGTTCTCGGCAGTCAAGCTGAACACGAAACTAGCGCGTTAGTTAGCTACGTCACCGGGGTGGGCTGTTTGAATCTTAATCGTACGTGGTCACGTGGACAAAAGCGTCAGTAATTATTCTGTTCAGTTTAGTGGTGACCGGTAGGTCATGGTTAGAATCCCTGTGAGTTTTAATTGAGGGGAATTTTTTTTAGTAATCTGATTCTAAAACGTTTTTTCTCAAAACACATGCTGGGTATTTTCTAAAATAAAATTCATTTTACTCATCGTGTGCCTTTAAACTAAGAGAGAAGTCGGAATCGCCCAGACAGACGCATCGATGTGCAAGCTGACTATGTTAGGTTTATCTAGTTTGGAGTACCGATGATTGTCAAAGTCGAGGTTGAATTCCTTCTGGCTGTACTGAGGGTGACTTTCTACTCTCCCTCTATGAAAATTTGGGTATATTATTTCTTATAAATTTTACCTTCAACATTCCTATATATTTATTGCTAATATATAGATAGACCAAACGTGTAGTAAGACGCAAGGCGCACAAAAAATGAGTACTATATGAACGGGTGGTGAACTACAAGGGCAAACAACTAAAGAATTAACCTAATACTGTATAGCTGTTGAGTTGACACGAGTGCAAGGAGAGTATATCACAGTTTCAAAAATTACTAAAACCTCATTCATATAGGCCTAGGTACTGATAAGTCAACTGCAGCTATCACTTTTGATGGATATTATCAATACCTATAAGATAATACTAATAATACAGTACAATTTTTATCAATGTAGGCATAAAAACAGTTTTTAATTTCTAATTTTTATCGTCTACAAGAACTCTACTTAGAGCTGTTAGAAGCTGTTCAAATGTACAGCACGCCAGAACGAAGACAAATGAGCTAGATGGATGGTCAGACGTCTAGCACCTTCCCTTCACCCCCCTCATTCTTCCTCCACCTCTACCACCCCGCAAACATGTTGACACTTGACTTGCAGCTAGTTACATCAGTTTCACCAACTATGTCACATCCAGGCTGTAGAGATACCATGTGCATGTTGACAGAAGCACTAACCCTCAACCTCTCCGTTTCACACAGCACCTTCAAGGAATTTCTCACCTTGGCACGAGTGCCAATATTGCTGATGAATTAGTCTTCCTAGAAATACATAATTTTTCCATTATAAAAAAAAATCCGCACAATTGGTCACGTGGTCAGGTTTGCAAGAGACCGGATTGTTGGTGACTTGGAAGTTTGATGTTCGAACTTCGACCGGGTTCTCTGTGAGCTGATCTTTTAATGTGTTGTATCGCCTTTTCTCTCTCATCATTTATTAAGTAATAATTATTAGGAAGACCAAATACAATCCAGTTGATGATAAGGATAAATTACAAGAAACATAACTAACATATACTTGAAGAGAGCAATCCCTACAGTTTATGGTATAATTAGTATATATTGCCGCAATTCTACGAAAAGCTTTCAAGCATACGGTTATAGGCTTATGAAAGATCTCAATTATACGGTTCCAGGCTTACGGAAATGTTTATATATGTTATGTTATGTTTGGGACAGACTAAACTTGCGGTTTTAGGTCAATGATACACTTAAACATACAACCACAGAACTATGAGATGATGAAAACATACGATCCTACACCATGTAACAGTTAAAACATACTATCTCAAGAGTACAGGGTAGTTGAAACGTACTACCTCTGGGTTGTGGTACAGTTGAAACATAATAGCCTAGAACTATGTGACAGTTGTAGCATACTTTATAATAACTATGGGACATGAAACATACCTTCCCACATCTTTGAGACAGTTGAATTATAACAGCCTAGAGTTACGGGGCAATTGAAATATAACATACTAGAACTATAGGGCTGTTGAAACATAACCTAAAATTACGGGTCAGTTAAAACATAACATACCAGAACTATAGGACAGTTGAAACATAACAGCCCAGAACTATAGGACAGTTGAAACATAACAGCCCATATCTATGGGACAGTTGAAATACAACATCCTATAATTACGTGACAGTTGAAACATAACATACCAGAACTATAGGACAGTTGAAACATAACAGCCCAGAACTATAGGGCAGTTGAAACATAACAGCCCATATCTATGGGACAGTTGAAATATAACATCCTATAACTACGTGACAGCTGAAACATAACAGCCCAGAACTATAGGGCAGTTGAAACATAACAGCCCATATCTATGGGACAGTTGAAATACAACATCCTATAATTACGTGACAGTTGAAACATAACAGCCCAGAACTATAGGTCATTTGAAACATAACAGCCTATATATATATATATATGGGACAGTTGAAACATAACAGTCCATATCTATGGGACAGTTGAAACATAACAGCCCAGATCTGTGGGGCAGTTGAAATATAACATCCTAGAACTATGAGCCAGTTGAAATATAACATCCCTAAACTACGGGACAGTTGTAAAATACTATCCCATATCTATGGGAAAGTTGAAACATGCAGTGCCAGATTTTTGAGGGAACAAAAACATTAAGCCAGCTTTGTCTGTGTGAGATCTCCGGGCGGTTACTAATTGCCACCTTCTTCTGACGTTTGTCGTCAGTGGATTTCTTGCCGGTTGTAGTTCACCCTAGAAGCGGGCGACTCGGTACAGTCAAAGCCCCTCTCGTTCTATCAATTTATATACTGGCCATCACTTTTACTTTATAGAGAAGGAGAGTTGTACATTTTCTATGGAAAAGGTTACACTTCCTTTAATTTCTTTGCGGAAAATTTTCCAACGATTTGAATGGATCGAATGCACTCAAGCTATCCCACCTTTTTAAACCTTATCCCTTTGTTTAATCTACCGTGAAGGCGTTAACACCAGAACCATTATCAGAATAGTATTTAGTAATGTTAAATAAATAACAGCGATTCCATTTCTTTTCTCTCACTCACGTATATTATAGACTACATCGCATGCTGTCTTAATGCTCCACTAACGATGGTTCTGCTGTAGACTATATATGTTAGTACTTCAATATTTAATCAAAACTTCACGAACAAATTCCCTTCCCCTGGGATTATCAAATTAAAATTTAATGGTATATTTTCATTTCTTGATAAAACTAGATCTATAAGCTAAAGGCCCACAGCTGACAATTTAATGCAGTGCAATAATTACCAAGAAACAAACATACCTGATCATGCCGTTCCCTTCTGGGGTAAGCAAAAAACTGTGCATTTAGCTAAAATAACAACAATTCCATACTTAATCCAGCCTCCATTTCACCACACTTTATTAACCTTGCATACTATCTTTGCTTCAACAACATCCATCCACCGAATCATACATAATATTTTATTCTTAAAACTCTTAATGTGTCTCTTTTCCGCACCTTATTACTTTATTATTATTATTATTATTATATTATTCTTTTTAAATACTTATGCTTTACTACTCTTTAATCAATTTTATTATTGTTATTTTCTATTATTCTTATTTTCTATTTTTTCGTAACTATTCATCAGTATGTATAATTATTTAGCTATTAAAGTTTATTATATTTTGTTATTATATATGATTGTATGGTACTTGTGTACTTTTCAGTGTTGGCCAGAACTATAATAAAGGAAATTGAAATTATGTGTTGTGTCTTTCAGTAGGCTAGTTGCCATATACAAGTTGAGTCTTCTAGTATGTTCTATTAGCAGATTTATTTTTTTAAACCGAAAACTTCATCTTCTTTCCTTATTTGAGGACATCTGTGAGTTTCATTCGTGGTTTTCCTGGTCCCCTTCTCCCTTTCACTCTACCTTATATGACATCATTCAATAAACTATTTATTTTAATGATGTGACCCATCCTCATGCCCTTTATTCGTATAATTACCTTAAAAATTGTTCGCGTTTCATTGATTCTTTTTATAGCTTCGCCAGTTACTCGATGTATCATCTTTATCCTCTCTATTTTACCGAAGTACCACGTCTCAAAATTTTTCGAAGACTTCTTCTCTTTTATTTTGAGAGTTTATGTCTCATCACCATACAAATATAAACTACATTTATAAAACGTCATTAGTTTCTTCCTGTCTAGTTCGTTATTCAGTAGCGTCCTCTTACTATTGAACTCAGCTCTTGTCATGGCTATATTTGACTGTATCTCCTGTACACTCTGCGTGCCTGTCACAACCAAACTTACTAAATATTTGAAATGTTTCCCATCCTGTTGATTTCCCCCCACGGCGTTTGATGGCCATATTCTATCTCTGGTTTGTCCTCATTATTTTAGACTTCTTGATGTTAATTTATTTTCCATACACTTTTTACAGTTTAAAATAGCTCGTTCATCATAGTTTTAAACTCTTTGGACTACTCGCTTATTTACTATTAATGGGATGAATATGAATAAGGTAGATTTGAAAAATGTACCCACATTTGTATGAATAAAGGATTGGAAATAATTTAGGTAAAAGAATATCAGTATAACTGTCTGGGTTTCAAACCACAATCTCCTTCTGATAAATGTGTTTTTACGAGACTGACTCTTAAACTGTGTGCCCACCTATTCAGTTCTGACTTTTTTTCCCCCCATTCCTTAACAACGTAGATTGAGCCTTTTTTTTACGTTTTGTTTTCTTTTTTTCCAGGTAAGTGAACTCGATGGTGAATTGACGATGATGTTGAATTGGTGATGTTGGGGATTCGTTGATGATGGTGATTCATTAGTATTTTCATAGCTCAGTGACATAAGGTGAATGTTTTTGTGGAAGGCTGGCCACTTATATTCTTACGCAGGTCATTTTAGAAAGAGTTATTACTTATTACTGTGTATACCATGTATGCCTAGCCATTTACCCTACAACAGGCAAGGCAAAAAAAACCTCTCTGGCAGGGAATGAAATGATGTCACTAATATCCCCTCAAATATACAAACATTGTTACGTCACTAAGGTAAATTAAAAATACTGTCGAATACATAACATGTTGGTTTTTATATTTGACATTTGGACTAGTAGACTAATAGTCTAACTATTATAATATACTTTGTTTTCCACAGTTCAAGAAGAGCATGAGGTAGATATTTTAACTTTTAGTTAAATATTAGCTGTTCCTATTCTAACACAATTATATTCTCATCCCTTAAAGTGTAAAGGATAACTTTAACTAGAGACATAAAATTCGATTAGTGCACTCAGATAGACTTAAGGCCCTTGACCCTGTCGAATGCAAGTCTAAAACCTATTTTGTGCGATGGTGGGTGGGTGGGTGAAAGTCGTGGCGTGGATTTACAACCGACCAAAGTATAATTCCTCGCCAACAAGAACAGATGGCTCACGGAAATCGTAGATGGTGCTAACTACCAGACAGGTCTTGTGGAAAAATCATACGTTTGGAAATATCAGTTTTCTTGAGAACAAGTGGAATTTTTATGTTAATATTTTCAAATGATTTTCTAAGATAATGAATCGATGTTTATTAATTGTTACATTTTATAATTTTTACTTTCTCGCTATCTTACAGGTAGAGTATATATTGTGATCGTAAAAAAAAATCGAATACAAGATTTGGAAGAATCTTGACGTTTTATGACCCTCCTAATCCAAAAAAGGTTGTTTTTGACTTTCCGTCTGTCTGTCTGTCTGTACCTCCAACTAGAGATTAAACTATTTTACCGATTAGGCTAAAACTTGGTATTTAGGGTTTTAATAGGGTTTCCACAAGGTATTTTTGTAATTGGGTATCCAACCCTAAAATTAAGGGTTGTTTACTAAAGGGCAAAAAGAAAAAAGGTCAATTTTCTCAAAATCTCTTTTAATTAAATTAAATTTCTAAACATTTATAAATATTCCAAACGAAATGGCTTCTCACAATATTTCGGCAAAATGATTTTAAGGGCTCCGGTCTGATGCGTAAATTATCTTTTTTTATAATAGCTCCTAAACTATTTGAGATATGAAATTACTTATCGTTACAAATATGTAGGTATCTTTATAATACAAATTTTTTATAAAAAGCATATTTTTATAAAACCAATAACTTTCAAGCTCTACATAAATAAATATATATATATGTATGTATATATATATTTTACTTTTCAAACACAAAAGGTAAAAGTATTTCGACCGCAAAAGAAAATCTAACCTGAAATGTTGATGGATGTTGACGTCTCAAGACCCCCCAAACCCTTAAAAGTGGTATTTGCAATGACGTCTGTCTGTGTGTTTGTTTAAACTTAAAACTAATAGTAGTTTAAGAAAGGGCAAAAAGAGAAAAAAATTGTTTTCTCAAAATTGACTCTAACGATTTTGATTAAAATTCTTATCTAGGTGTTGATTAAGAATATAAATAAACTGGTTATTTTCATTTTACCATGAAAATGAATTTTAGGGTACTTTACAGAAGGAGAATCTTCCTCCGATCTCCGCAACTATTTGAGATACTAAATAACTTATTATTGCAAAATTGTAATAATATTAAAAATAAACTATTATATGAGATATATTTGTATAAATCCAACAGTTTCTGAGATATTGGCAAATATATTAATACAATTTTGTGAGCTTTAGTTGTAAAGGGATACTACTTAAGTTTTAACGCCATAATTCTCCAATGCCATATAGTAATTAAATATAAGTAAGTCTCTAAAAGTTTAGGTGGTTTTACCTTAAAACTCTTAGTAGAAATAGTTGTACAACAATGATCTATATCCATTTTAGACTCAATAGTCAGTATTTACATTTTTTATTGGTCAAAATTTATAAATGAGGAATTTAATAGCAATGCGATGGCATGAAGATTTGCAACACCTAATAAAATTGCGAAAATTTAACTGGAAGTTGAAATTTAAAAACGAAGTGTTGAACCTTATGGACCCAATATTGATCTTTTTTTTTATCGGTCCATACATACAAATAAGGACATTAATTCTTTAAAAATAAAATTATAAAATTTAAAACCAGGACTAATTTTTTTTTAACCTAAGTATAGTGTAATTTATGCTTGGGTTTGCTAGTTTATATTATTTCGTTTCACATATATTACGAGTTTTGAGTAAATATCTACATTTTCAAACAATAAAGCGAGAAAGTCCGTGCGGAGTTGTTATGAAGCTTCTAATGAAAAATGTTAATTTAATCGATATTTGATCGCTGTTTTAATAAAGAGGTGTGTATATAAAAAGTATAACTTAATCAACATGCTGAAATTCTTGAACAAACCGTTTCCGAAAAGAGAATCGCAAGACAATAAAAATTCTTGAAGATAACCTTTTGTGGCTATGTCTTTGCACTTTCACGCCAAATGAAAAGGGCCAATCACCTAAAGAGAAATGACAAGTAATTGGAAAGAGATGCAAGTTGAACTCTGGTTATATGTTGACTGGAAGTATCCTAGACAGGCTTTAACCAACTATGAGTAAGTCAATGGGTCCCGAAATATTCCTGTATCTCACGAGCCACTTAAGCTAGAGTATTCAACTTTTTAAAGAGGACTAAAATAGCTTGTCTTAACAAGATGTTAAATTTTTAACTTCCTATTATTCTATGAAGTAGAGTTTGAGGGTTATAATGTGGCCTTCGCCTCCTCCCTCATTTTAGAAACAATGATGAAAAGTTCGTCTCTCTCTTAATCTAGTCTTGGTGTATGTACCAGATAGTAGGCCTACCCCCATGCCACTTTTCAAGATGTCACATTTACTGGAAGTACCCTATGGGTTTCGATTATCAGTGAGTCAGTGAGTCCAGAAATAAGTTGTTTTATTAGGTCTGGTATCTCACTAACCAATCAAGCTAGAAACTTCAAATTTGTACATATATCTAAAATAATTCGTCTTGACAGTGTGTTGAATTTTTATTTTCCCATCATTCTTTGGAGATAGGTTAGAGGGGATGGGGGTGAATGTGGACTGAGTTGTTTCGTGTTAAAGGTTTATGGCTTTGCTGGATAACTTGGCTGGTGCACTGCCGTACACCTTGATTAACAACAACAACAACAACAACAGCAAAAACCAAGCAAGAACAGTTAGTTATTTTGTGTTACAGTTTGACAACTTAGCTCAGTCACTCGCATGTTTCCCTATTGAGTTAAGGTTCACGGGATCTATTCTCGGCATCACCAAAAATTGATCATTTATGAAAATATAGGTTTACCCTTTCATAGTGATAAATTAACGTCCGGAGACTAGATTTTGTGCGTGTCTTACTCTTAAGTTAGGTTATACGGCATATGAAGGTACGTCAGGCCTAACAAGATGGCGGTGGGAAATATCTGGCTTGAATAAAACACTGACCCGGGCCATAGGCTGGAAACCGTAATGGATTTTAAAAAAAAAGTTTTACAAATTTAAAAAAATGCCTTTTTCTATTAAAATATTTTATTTATGAAAGAGGTGACCTGGCGGTCTAGGGTTAAGATGTCAGACTTCTGTGTTGGGGGTTCGGGGTTCAATCGTCGGTCACGGCACAGATTTATCTGATTACCAAACACTTCCTTCACCTCTGACAAGACGTGTATTAATCATAACTTGTGAATGTGTGGAATGCCAGGCTTCCACCGTGGTTCGGATTCCACGTTAAGCTGTAGGTCCTCCATTTCATCTCACAATCACCCTACCATTACACA
>CABFVX010002641.1:95121-108244 GCA_902151425.1 Timema shepardi | reverse complement strand
ACAATCACCCTACCATTACACATTAGCGTAAGTGCGTATAACCCGAACGGGTAGTAAGACGCGGTGCTAATAATAATAATAGCAATGTCGGCATAAACACACTCCTATACACTGCTGCCGCTGTCCGTTCCCACCTACCCATTGTTTGTATGCCATTCTGTCAGAGTAGCTTATCAGAGGGTAGGGATTGTCTGGTATGAGCGTTTAAAATAGTCAAACTCGTTGTGTTGATGGATTTATTATAGACTAAAGTACACCATGTGATGTAGATAGTTAATTTGTAAAATACTATGAAAGTCATTCTAATTAACGGTCCTTGAATACGTCTATATCAGTGACCTACCCCACATCATCCTGGAAAATAACTACATACATCCTACCTCGATGGTCTTTGCCGTCGACTATCGAAAACCTCTCAACACTTCCCAAAATAAGAACACTTTGTCCTAGTTATAGCGTTAAAAATGTGTCATGCTTACTGATGTTATGCTAAATATAATCTACTGACAATTAACTATATACAAACAAAGATGACTTTCAAAACAGAGTTTCTGAAGAGCTTGGCTGACTCAGGCTGTCATTATCACGAGGAAAATGTGCCTGTTATGTAAAATACCTATGTCCCGATGTTATTAGACACCGCCCTCTTTGGATACTGCTTCATTCTTTGCCATAGTCCACATACATCCGACTACTCTCTGAGATTCTTTCACCCGTCTGTCGATTTCACCAGATACACTTCTATTTGTACATAACATTCTTACCAGAGACACAAAATAATTCATTCACGTGTACTAACAGTTTTCCATTTATACTAAATTGACAATAATTTCCTGATCCATTCGTCTCAAAAACTATCGCCTTGGTTCTGGAAACATTTGTATGAAGATCCATTCTGTCTGTTGTCACAATCAAACGATTTAATGCATTCTGCAAGTCACGTCCATTCTCAGCCATTGATACGGCATCATATGAGTAAAACAACATTCTCACGTTCCCATTGTACATTTGTACACCAACCACGTCCTCACAAGAATCCCTCATATCCATGAAGACATTAAACAACCCTGAGGACATAACACAACCTTGTCTAAACGCGTGCTTTACTTCCATCATACAACGCCATATTACACATACTAGCCTTGCACCACACCATACTCTCAGAATACTCCATAACATACTCCTATTCACCCGTTTGTACACTTTCTCCAGCCCAACGAATGCACAGTTAACTTTCTTCCTTTCCGCCACACATTTCTCAATCACTCGTTGCGATACAAATATCTGGTCCATGAAACCGCATGCAAACACCAAATCTTGTATATATACATGTATAATCATTTATATAAATGTAGCCTATGCACACAGAGCCTATCGAATATCGGCTCAATGGTAAAGGTGCTTTGTTTTATCGCGTAGTTTTTCTACTCAATCTGAGTATCGAAAATATCATTTTGCCATCCACCCGTCCTCTGCCTTTGTTGCTACACAGATCCGGTGTAAGCCCAACAATCAGTAATTACGAACTCAAGTTTTTTAGTTGAAATAGTGGAATTGACCATTGCTGTTACCGTATGCTCTGTGTATGTACAAGTAGGACACTAACCACACAGGAATTTGTGCTAGTTTAAAAATCACAAACTTCTGTTTGCAGTTATTATTGAAAATAATTTAATATATTGCTCTATTTATTTAATTTATGCTAACATTATTTAATTATTTAACGCGACTGCTTTAGACCACATACTAATATGACTAATGAAATATGAATAAAATTTTAGAAACTGTTATAACAGCCTTCTTACAGTTGGCTGTTTTGCTTTTCCCCTCACAACAATACTGTCGTAGAATTTGGTTATCATTTATTCTCAATGACATCACTTTCTAATAATATTATATAAATCTTTCGAAATGCACTCTTATTCTATTTATATTAGTGGACTTTTCTAGATAGGACACGTTTCTTTATATTTGTTGAAAACCTATTGCAATACAAAGAACGGTTTTTTGGAATAGTTATTAGATGTATATGAATCGCTTAGAAGAAAGGACCAACATTAATTCGAGCTCAATAGAGAACAAACATAATATCTTGACGCGTTTCGTTAAAACGATTGTCATTGTATGTAAGATAAAATATATTAATTGGTATTGTAGCTTTGGCTTTTAGCATTAAACACACCAATACATATACAAGTGTTATCTTATATAATATTTTTCTACGTCCCTTGTTTTATGGGTATTTAAATTCGACAAAAATTTAATAATATTGTAATAATTTAAATCCCTCGTGATGACAGACTAATGACCCAAAGATAACATTATTAACTTGGTAAAACTAATACTCCATTTTTATTTTATTCGGAAACTACATTACACTTCACGTTAATTGCTCAAGAATTGGATTTAAAAAAATATATGTCTATGTAAATTGAGCTTTAGTTGAAAATATATAAAAATTAATCAAATTAAACTAAATACTATTCTTAAATCATCCAAAAAAGAATTTACAAAAAAAAAACCTTGCTTTTAGCAGTTAGTTTTGTTAAGTAAATCTTGTGTTGATATATTAAACTTATTTTTTCAAGAAGATAATTTATTTAAATATGTTATATTGTTGAATGTAAATGTGTTTTTTTTAAATAAACTTGTTTAAATAATGGCATAGAACTCGACCAAAACATTTACCTAAACCCGAATACTAAATAGATTAACTTGGGCTAGTAAAGGCAAGTGGTCTGACTAAACTACTCCAAGAATAAAACTAGTACCGAATGATTATAAGTGGGCAAGCAGCTTACCTGTTGAAAGTCATTCTAGTAAATTAGTCGCATGGATTGACAATTGATGTACGTACATTCAAACGAGACATAGGATAACATTTCAAATACGCGGAACAAAACAGCGGCAGCAACACACACTTCGAAATAAATCAAATGTTTTCTGATTGAGGAATACACACTATGGACAATCATAAGAGCACTGTCACTGAAATGACCTATGACAGTTAATTCGCTATTTGAAACTAGAAAATTAAAACTTAAACGTGTTTGGTTAGTGCAATTGTTGTAATTTTTACTTAGATCCGCCATTTTAATTATCAAGGCTTAAAGCGATTTTGCTTTTCTAAAACATAATGATCGCATTTAATAAAACTAGTTCACACCATGTCTAAAGTTTATTTGCAAATTAAGCATGTGATTCTTGTTTGAAGACTTTCTATGATCTATCCTGTGCACGTAAACGAATCGGCAGAAACTGTTTGTCGTTTGGCGCTCTCCCGTTTCTACTCTGTTTAATCGATTGGTGTTGGAGTTGTTCGTTTTTTCCTCCAGGGGCGCTGATATTGCTTTACACTAGAAATCCTTAACAGTTAACACACAACCAGGGTCATTCTCTCGTCTGTCTTGATCAAAAACAAATATTTTTCTTCCGTGAATGAGCTTAGGTGAAATAACATATTATATTTTCAAAGCATAGTTACCTGTCGATAACCTACTCGTGGCCAGTAATCATGTGTCAGCATTAAAGTAAATTAAAAGGGGAATGACTATATTGTTTTAAAACAAGAACTGATTATTTCTAAATAAATTGCCCAGCTTTTGACATTTGTTATTCATATAATAGACCCAAGAGGAGGAATAGGTCTATACCGAGCTATTTTAAATGTAATATTTATTTCATTGAGCTTTTCACCACACTAACTAAATACTAAAATCACACAATTGCACAATATTTATAAAAGTTTCGACAAATCTCGTTTTAAAAAAATGCACACGAATTTAATTTGAAAATAAAGTCAAAACAATGTATTTTCAGCTCGAAAAGGGAGAATACTTATATACATCTACCACTGCCTCCCCTTCAGCTCCACAATTTTGTTGGAACTCTTCAAATTGAAGAGGAGTTTGAGGGGTGAAGGGTGTGCATTTCTAACGATCGCCAATAGATAGCATCACAATCTCAGCCAATAAATAAAGAAAGAAAATCCCCCTCTCCACGCTATTTTTTAACGAGTGTTATTGTTTTTGATTCCCCCCACCCCCCTTTGCCTTCTACTTTCCACAATATTTTACTTCAATGGGGTGTGTAGCGTTATTTAATAGTGCTAAGCAGCATTCGTAAACTATGATTCATATGGTCTAAAAGTGTATAATTACTCCAAAGACCACGATAATTTCACAAAGTGGCTTTTAATAGATGTAATAGTATGATGATTATGGATCTGTATGAACATTTACGAGAGTTATTATGTTTCTTTTAATTTGGAACAACCAAAATGTTTAAGAATTAAAGAAGTGACAGCTATTTTAAATACATAATAAAATTAACTGCCTGCGATCCAATAAAAGTTTACAACTTAATTTATTCTAAAAAATAATTTATTATTTTCTTTATAGAGACAATTTTTCAAACTAATTATGTATCATCCATAATCAGCAAAAGATACAAACAGTGTTTATTGATTGTGCCCAGGACATAGCTAAAATAAGTTCTGGGGTTCGAAGGGGCACAGGTGACTAACAAGTGGACTCACAGAGAATGTGTGGATATTGAATGCCCTCAAGAAGCTATCTGGTGTTGTTTTAAAAGTAATTAATAGCCAATAAAAATATAAGTGGTGTAAATTAATATTTTTTGTCATGTCAAAATAGATGTATGTCATTTTAAAAATGTGAGCCACTTTCATGGTCAAATGATCTAAGGCGTCACCCTCATAATAGAATGGACTGTCAATGATGGCGAGACCAGGGTTCGAATCCCAGTTGAGTGTATTAAGGATTGTTGTTCCTTGAGAGTTTTCACCTCCCTTTCCACACAAATGTTGGTTCACTTCCTTTAGATGCAACCCTCTTCATCCTTAACACCTTACCGTAATTACTACACACGCGTATGACCCAAACGGGTAGCAAGACTTGGTGTTAAAAAAAATAGAATTAATTTTTTTTTAAATTTATACACTAATATTTTATTCATGAAAATAGGCTAAATATATTGTTATAACATGTTAAAAACACAGTTTTATTTTGAAACTTGCTCATTTAAGCTCTAAACCCTCAAATTACCCCAGCTACGGCCTTGTTTTAACAACAAGCGAGTGATATTAATGTTACCCGTTAGCGCTAGTATCGCTATTCTACCAAGCAAAATACCTATACAAGAAATAAATTAAACGTGCATATTATCAAATGATAATAATAGTCTGTACTCAAGAAGTGGTGTCAGTTATTATTTATATAGAACCTGCCGAAGACAGAAAAGATACATAGAAACAACTAGAAAAGTAAATGGTTCTAGCCCAGATTACAAATAAATTTAAATTATCTAACGAATGTTCATATTTAATAATATTAATGACAAAAAATGAAAGTCAGTACAAAATTCTAATGATAGCTATAGGAGATGAGGTTCATCAGTAAATTGTTTGGGATCGATACCAACCAAAATATTAACCTCACTATGTAGGTGCAGGCCTGTTCAAAGGCAAACCAATTACAACACAAGCTTCAATGGGTTACGCCCATTGTTTTAGCAAGAACCAGATGAAATTACTCAAATGTCAACATCCAAGTTAAATGTGAGGTTTGTCTAAAGGAAACCCGGCCCTTTTAAGGGCTACGCATATCAGCACAAGGTGAATCTAATCAGAAATCCACTGATCTGATAGTGGATCGTGCCAAGACCCACGATCAGATTAGCTAACTAAACAATAAAAAAAGGTATAACAATTTCACACAAAAGATGAATAAATTTTATTCATTTAATCAAATGGCCCTTTTGAGGGTCTATTATAAACTTAGATTGAAACAAGATATTCAACTTGCGGACTAAGTTCTTAAACCATGCCTAAAGGGGAGAAGCCCTAGACACTTGACAAAAATAAAGGGCTAGCAGAAAGTACTCATCATATTTGGGTAAAAATCCCTAGTTTTAAGTTTAAGTACGCCAGGGCTGCCAATAGAAATTGTGCCCCCTCCCCTTGTAAATATTTATCATGGCCCCCTCTGCCCATATTTTAATTAATTTTAAATTCCTGTAATTTTAATACATTACTAAGTCTAGAGTCTAGGGTGAAGTGAAAATGTTAAAATCTATTAAAGAAAAATTAATATAGAGAGATAACTTAGTCAGTTTATATAGCCTAGTAATTAACAACTATTAATTGTTGTACCGTAGTATATTAACTAAAGCATCACGTTTATAGAAGTTATTGAGTAGTAGGCAGGTACTTTAGTCAGAAAATAATTATAATTCTTGAGATTTCGAAGCAGACGGCATCTTGAATTGTCTCACTTTAGCAAACACGAATTGTTCTATGACCTCACTATAGTTAACTTTGGAAGCCAGTTCACACTCAAAGGACAACATTGCTAAATTGTTGAGTTTTTTTTTGCCCAGACGAGCTCTTAAGTGATTCTTGATCAACTTTAATTTACTGGACCCTCGTTAGCAAGATGCCACACTAACAGGTAGAATGATGAACAGTCTTATTGCAATACACAACTATGGGAAAACACTCTGAAGTTTTTATTGGGAGAAGCTATTTATGATTAGTAGTGGTAGGCTTTTAGTACATACTTTTTCAACTAATTGTAGAAAGGTTGCAGCGAAAAAATAGTTTTCAAAATGTTCAATTTCAGGAAAGATATTTAGTGATATATCTTCTGGTCTCAAAACAAGGTCTGTACAGATTTTTTACTTTTCAAACTTCTTCTCACTTCTGTCAGTTCATTCCTAATCTTGGGCTGGATATTCAAAATAGCTACAAAATCATTACAAATATCTCTCCCTTCTTGAAATCTTGTTCTCAGCTGGGATGTGATTTTGTTAATGATTACATAAAAAGCATTAATTTAAAATATTCTTCCTCTGTATTTTCAAGTAGTGAGTATTCAGGATCTTCCACTTCATCAAGAAAATATTTTCTTTTAGGTTTTCTTTTTTCCCTGAAATTTAATTTGGATTTCAATTACTCAGATATTTATTTTACTTCACTTAGGTAACTCAGCCAATTTTCTCTTGATTCCTCAATCTATTCAAGTAATGACTCTATGTTGTTTCTTTCTACTTCTAAATAAATACCATCTGATTGTAAAATTAGGTTTCTCTGATTAATTTTGTTCAAAATATCTGCCAAAGTGGGGGCCAAAACAATGGTCTCAAACTTTGCAAAGTTCATCAAAAGACCGTTCAATTCTATTTGTCCATCACTGGAGAGATTACATACAGTTGTCTCTGGTGTACTGGAGAGCCGCAATTATTTTTGGCAAATTTTTCAGCTAAAGGTTTCACAGCCTCAATCCTTGAGCTCCACCTTGTGCCCGACAATACATTTATATATCTTTCAAGGCAGTTACTTATGAAGTTGTTAGGGATTGGTATCAGTGACAGACATTATCAGGTCATTCATTGAACAAAGCGTTAGATAGCCTGATTCTCACAATTATGTGATCCTAAGCGCTGAGTAAGCCTAAGCTTGGCCTTACAGTCTAAGGTGTCAAGACATTTCCCTAGTATATAAACACTATGTTTAACGGACATATAAAAACAAGTCAGAAACACTGACATACTAAATCATGTCATATGGACCTGGATAAATAGAGCATAGAGCCCATCATTCAAAACTACGCCATATGGGTGCATAAAAACAAGTCAGAAACTCTGACAAACAAAACTACGTCTTATGGACATAGTTAAAAAAAGAGTGCTAAGACTTTAACGCAGATTCTAACATTCGAATACTCATAGTGTCAGACGAGGCTCCATCTGCGGTGAGGTGGAGAGACCGACGCCTCACACATCTTAGTCACATGTTGCTTTGTCTGCCAATGTAGTTTTACGTCCAAGTTGTTCCTTTAGGATAACGCGCACATTTCTGCCGCATACTGCGGTCTTAACCAGCAAATAATTGCTGGGCTCTTCCCGGTCAGGGCGTCTGTTAGCACGATTAGGTATCCATCAATTGTGCTGGCGAGAGCATTCACCATCCTCCCCAGTTTCCAGCCTAGAGGCCCTTAGAGGGATCTCCAGTACTTGTCAGCCATCATTGACACGCTCACCTCATAGAGTTGGAGGGTCCTTGCACAACTGGCTCACATCAGCATCGTTGCCAACGCTTTGCTGGAGGCCAATACTAATCCACGAGCCAATGCCCTAGGAAGCCATACCGGATGCCCTGGAAAGGGCCGAATGATCACTTGCCCTGAGAACGGTGGTCGAAACATGGTGAAAGCCACCAGTAGCACGCTAACTTCCGGGAGTTGGAGGCGCCCCTCTAGCTTCAGCCACGTGGGAATTGTTGGCCCTGAGAAGGGATGAGTTCGTCTGCACTCTGCCATCTGCAGCACCTCCCCTGTAATATGGTAGGTCGTGATGGCCGCCTTGTTGTCCCTGGAAAGGGCCGAGTTGTCTCCCACCCTGAGAGAAACAGAGACATCTCTCTGGCTTCGGCCAGTGGCACGCTTAGCTTAGGGAGTTGGAGTGGCACCACTAGCTTTAGCTGCACCTTGAGGCTTGGCATTTTGAGAATGGTTTATTTTGATTTTTTATTTCTAAGATACTTATATTTTTACTTTACAATGTGGTATTTTCATTGCTTGGCTTGTGTATCTGTCATAGGGTATCTCTGTCCTCTTCCCCCTACCACTTCCAGCAGCCATTAATTGACTGCTGGTGCTTAATAATGGAAAACACGGCGTTTCTACATGTTATTCCTTAGAAAGAAGGATTAGTTAATTATCCCGGATAATGTGATGATGAGTGATTGATTGTGGTAATGCCCCTGAAATAGAGATACCACCTCAGTTTTGGATGTTTAGAACTTTGTTAGTGATGGGGGATTTGATAATAGAATTAGTTGTTTCATTTATTTACTAATTTTTTTTTTAAATTCTAGTCTCTATCTTCAGTGCTTTGTTTTTTGTCATGTGTTGTAATTTCCAAGTCCTCTGATGTGTTTGTTTTTGTGGTCCTCACAGATTCTGTAGAATTATTTGCTAAGTCTGCTGATGAGAGAGAAAATTTAGTCAAAAGTTGTGTAAGGTGTGAAAGATATCGTCGAGGTAATATCAAAGAACTTATGATGTTGATAAATCTTCCTCATGTCCTATTTCAAAATGTTGCAAGTGACATTTTAGAGTTTGCGGGGCAAGATTTTCTTGTTGTCAATGATTATTTTTCAAAATGGTTGGAATTCATTCTGTTGGAATCGAAAACATCTAGAGTTACAAAAGCCTTCAAAAGTGTATTTTCGACTCATGGCATTCCTATAGAGGTTATTTGTGATAACATGCCATTTAACTCAATAGAGTGTAAGAAATTTGCAGAAGAGTGGAATTTTAAGTTTGTGAATTCCAGCCCCCGCTATCAAAGGACAAATGGCCTGGTGTAGTGTGCTGTGCACATAGCTAAAACATGCTAAAAAAATTTGATTATTTACAAATGGCTTTATCGGAATACAGAAATATTCCCTTAACAGGATTCGACAAAACACCATCGCAGTTGCTTAAAAGTACAATACTTTGGTCAAAACTACCAATTAAGAAAAATTTTCTACAGCCTGAGTAAATGGACTATTCTATAGAAAAAGAAAACGTAGACAATAAAAAGAAGTTATATGAACATTATTATAACAGAAATATGAAAGGACGAGATGATTTTGAAAAAGGTGACAGCATTGTCTTAAAGGAGGGTAAGATCTAGGAGCCAGCCAGTGTTTCAGAAAAGTTAACTGAACCAAGGTCATACATAATAGAGAAATAAAATGGAAATAAAGTGAGGTGAAACAGTTTCCATATGTGTCATTCATAAAATAAACCTGATATGAGATAAAATGTATTAACATCAGAAACATTATGTTCACTGGAAAATTCATAGTGGACAGAAATTGATAAACATCCTTAAATAGTCCAAATGAGCAAGATAGTTGCATGTCCTCCAGTGCGATATCAATATTATGACATGAATTAGACAACTTGTTACAGGTTACTATATATGGTCCATTATGTTTATGTTTTAAGAAGAATATGTGATATGATCTGTGACATGGCTAGTGCCCATGTCATTATATCTTAACATAGGTTTCAGATCCTGGTTAGATATATTTGGTTTAAGTAATATTTTATAACATGTAGTGTCTGTGTGTCCCAGTTATGTATCTAGGCATTTAATAAAATTAAATACAATAATAAAGTCGTACCTACCTTATGATAAACAGTGAGTCATAATACAACAGTAATATGTCTCTCTTATAAATTGATATACACCAGGAAATGAAAAAGATATATGTAGTTGCAGCCCAGATCAACATTATTTCCCGAGGAATATCTTATTGGTTTCACGAATGAAAGCTACAATTGTTCCAGAACAAATTTTAATATAACAACCTCTGCTGCATCAAACCTATTTGAATTTAATGCTTCTTTCAAGAAGTTTATTAGAAGTTTAACCCTATTACTAATAACAAAGATGTCATCACTCTTGTCGTTCTGACTTTAACTTAAACTATTCCGATAATGTTAGTCATTAATTTTTAAACGTAATTATTAAAAATAAAATATTATAATAAAAATAACGTTATCCAAAATTTGCCCATGTCTAGTGGCCTCTAGTCTAAATCCTCTTCTGTCACTGGTACATCCAAATGATTCCAATTACGACCAACTGATATCGACGCCATTTTGACTCCAATTGATAGTTCCATTAAAGTCTGAGTATTGTTGACGGTCTTGGTTCAACGTATACACAATTTGAACTTCTTCGATAGATAGCTGTCAGATACATACGACAATAGCGCTTAAGAACCATCAAAACTTGAAATTCAATTCCACGGAATGTATATTTTTCTAAGTTCGTAGACAATGGTAAAATTTTCATTTGATTTATTTTGTAAAGTGACAGATGAACGACAAACAGCGTACGCCAAACTTAATACTATATCCCTTATCTATGCTTAATACAAATGCCGCAAAGATTTAGTAAACATGGAGGCCTCTGGTACTGGAGGCTTTTGGAGTTCTTCCTCTTCAACGTCGTCTGAAGATTTATCATATGAATCATTATCATTATGTTCGAGTCCTAAAATATTTTCTGAAATAATTCGTAATGACATTGGTGTTGAACGCACTCATTTACTGAAGAAATTATTTTTTAGAGAGGTTGGTGTAAACTTCAATAACAAAGGCATTTGCAATCGTTTTAGTTTTTAATAATTTACAATTTAAGCTATTTATATTAGTCACTATAATACACTCTTTTATGTTTATATTTAAATACATAAAATACTTCATTATTCAACACTTAATATTACAATTTATTGCGTCTGCGATTTTAGCCTACTATTTCACATATCTCAAAATAATAGGCCCTAATCATTATTCTCATTTGCTATTATGAAAACTCTTGAAATAAAATATAAATTTTCATCAAACTTAACAAGTCCTATTTAAAAAAGGATTCATTGTTTTAGAACGTTTCTGTTTTTAAACGTAATCTTAAATTTGAATGAAATTGTTCTCAATTTATTATTTGTTTAGGTATTTTATATTATTAGGCTGTTTCTTTGGGATATAGTACACCTTAATATTTCAATTTATTTCTTATAATATCAAAAAGATTGATATCAGCCGTACATTATTCCATACATTAAAACACAGAATCGATTTGAATCGAAAAAGAACAAAAAAACAACCTTAAATTAAATAATAAAAAGTTCCACTCACTTAAAAGACGTATCTTCCGGCTGTTCTAGAAATATTTGGGCACATTACACTAAACCCCAAACATAATTTTACCATCTTTATGACGTAAAAACAGTCTATGGTGACCACAATTAACTTTATACATTAGTAAATTTAACTTCAAACAATTAAACTCGTAGTGATCACAAGTAGCCTAGTTTATATTAATTATTATGACACTTATCAACCCAACTTAACCTAACCTTTCATGTGTAAATAAAAAAAATAAAAACTAGGTCTATAGATAAAATAAACCATTCGATATAATAACTAAACGTGGATGATAGGCCTGTCTATGTATCGCACAATGACGTCATAGTTATTTTAGTGCGCACTGCGCAAGATCAAGAGGGTAACTCGAAGCATCACGGGATGTCACCCACCCAGTGTGCAGAATCAAAGGAAAGGTTAAATGTCATCATCAATATTTAGGCCTACATTTTGAAAGTGATTTGGATGATGTGTTGTCGAGTTTTATTTAAATAGCCTAGATAGGCTCCTAGTAAAGTCTATTGTTGTCTCGGAACATTCTTTATGAACACACACACAATATAAAATCTTAAGTCACTTTTATATCCTGCCCGGTATATTTTTATTATCAGATGTTCTGTCTTATGACAGGTCCATTCCTGTTGTCAGTGAACTCGGACTACTAAAGCCCTCTGCCTCCTTGAGCTCCCAGAATTCTCTTCTTTTCATTCACATCATCTAATGTTTATAACCCTCCTCCTTCCTAAGCTCCTCTTTCCCTCAATCTTTCCTTCTATGATGATGTGCACAAGAATGTTCCTCCTAAGGATGTGTCCGGTCCAGTTTGCTTTGTATTTTGAATTGCATCCAAAATGGTTCTCTGTCCCCCTGATCTTCTCCAGCCCCGAATTTCAAAGATCTCCAAGTATTTATTTCCCATCTTCCTGAGAGTCCCAAGCTCCAAACTCAACTTGCTGGTCAGCAGTGACCTCTTCTTGTTGAAAGATTCCTTGGTCACAGCGACCCTCGACCTAATGTCCTTGGTGCAGACTTCCCAGGTACTTGAACTGCTCTGTTTTCCAACTCCTGGTTTTCAATTGTGATTTTCAGCGGCTCTTCATTTTTTTAATGACCATTACTTTTGACTTCTCCACGTTGGTCTCCATGTTGGTCTCCACGTTGGTCTCCATGTTGGTCTCCACGTTGGTCTCCACGTTGGTCTCCACGTTGGTCTCCACGTTGGTCTCCACGTTGGTCTCCATGTTGGTCTCCATGTTGGTCTCCATGTCATATCTCCTCCCTATCTCCACTATCTAGTCCATCGTTTCTTGCAACTTTTCTTTGTTTCTGGCCAGCAATGATATTTTCTTGTTGACGCACGCAGCTTCCTCTCCTGAAATTACCCCCCCCCCCCC
>CABFVX010002641.1:73913-87430 GCA_902151425.1 Timema shepardi | reverse complement strand
GTCCGGGGTTCAATCCTCGGTCCCGGCACAGATTTATCTGATTACCAAACCCTTCCTTCACCTCTGACAAGACATCTTGTGAATGTGGGGAATGCCAGGCCTCCACCGTGGTTCGGATCCCACGTTAAACTGTAGGTCCTCCATTTCATCTCACAATCACCCTACCATTACACATCAGCGTAAGTGCGTACAACCCGAACGGGTAGTAAGACGCGGTGCTAATAATAATAATAATAATAATAATAATAATAATAATAATAATAATAATAACAATAACAATAACAACAATAACAACAACAACAACAATAACAATAATAACAACAACAACAATAATAACAACAACAATAACAACAATAACAATAACAACGACAACTTCTCTTGCAACCAGTTTCTCATTTAGTGAAATTTTTTAAGTTGAGTTAATATAGCTAAATCGGTTCTTAGTCATACTTTTTATAGCCTTACTCTTAGCATTATATAATTCTATCTAAATATTATTAATTTTTTTTTTGTGTATTGCGCAAACCATTTGAATCGAAGGTGAAACAACTAACCGAGACGTTCCAAAGAAAGGTGTGGTTGGTTTCAGCCATGTCTTTCTGGGTCTCTCCAAGTGCGGTCAGTTCCTCCTGTCCTACACTTACACTGCGGACATGGACGTTGTGCCGTTCAACACTGTTTACAAGTACAGGCTGCACTGGTGGACCTTCGTGCCCCACCAGAAGTCCCGCAAGGTCGCCGAGGTGATGCTGTTCGGGAACCAGGGCGTGTATAGCACGCTGCTCATCACGGTGTGTCAGTGGCCCATGGATCACAGCAAGGTGTTGGTCTACGGGAACTGGTGAGCACTTGTTGCGTCTACAGTCGCCCCATGGCTTCTTTGGTGCTGACGGCTTTGAAAAGTTACCAGAACAAATTATGTATCCCTACGCCGAACCATATGATCTGCGAAAACGTGTGTTTAGCAGCTGTCACTTCTGACGGTCAACATTTAGGTATGTACCTAAATGTTGACTGTCAGAAGTCAGCTGTGAGCTGTCAATCAGCACCAAAGAAGCCACGGGGCTACTGTAGTGTTCCTTAAACAGTGACTTATATGCCTGACCTAAGATATTCACTGTCTGGCCGAGTGCAACAATCCCCGGTCTGTCTACGAGCTGTGATGGAAGGCAGGTAAGGTGGGTGATATAATTGGTTGACAGTAGATAACTAGCACCCATCTCACCGTGACTTGGTGATAGTCATTTGTCCACAATCAGCCGCAAATGAATCAGAACAGTTTCATTGTATTTATTATTTTGTACCGTAAAGACCACTCCAGACAGTATTATACCTTATTTCACTACACTACTGCTGCGAGAGTATTTCATTGGCCCACATATAAACATTTGGAAACATGTTGGTCTTACATATATCGTCAAATACTGGTACAGAGCAACAAGCTCATCTTGGCCGGATGTACTGATGTTTTCATAAATGATTAACCTCTCCTTAGCCCCTAACCCCCACGCAAATGCAGGTACATCCCCTCTAAATTCTATCATCTAGGGGCTAGGCTCCAAACTCTGCCCCCTGTGACAATTTCCACACCTAGGCTTATAGCTGTTCTGCTTTTCTTTACAAGTGGAGTTATAGACAAACTGTACAGATGTTTGTATGCCATTTCGAACAGATAGAAACTACTATAACATAACTAGAATATAAAATATACGTAAACACGACAGAAGGTAATGATGTTTACCATAGATCAATTTAACACGAAAGATTTGTTCGGTCTACGCTAAAATGGCGATAAGTTATTTTAGTTCTGCAGAGGTGCTGCCACCTTTTTTTTATCAGACTTTAAACCGCTTAGAACCTACTCTTGTGTCCATGTGTTTAACACGATTAAAATACCGGTCCTCCACAATATCATATCCTAATTACAGAAAAGGGGGTTCTGACCCTCATGTTCCTATCCATCCATTTCATTCCCAGGCTGAATTACGGTCAGATTAGTTTTTTTTAAAAGTGAGATTAAACGGCCAATTGACCGGTGTTCTAGCTTCGAGTCGTACCCCGGCTCTACAAGCCAAGCGGAGCGTTCCTATTTGACTGTGACGACTGTACCATTCCTGAATAAATGTCAAGACTGTATCAAGGTAGCGGCTTCATACGAGGAGGAAGGTATGACTTAACCTCAATCGTGCTTTCATTAGCGCTGATACTAAGTTAATACATATTATTATTACTTCTATTACTATTTACTCATCCTGTGAATGTGGGGAATGCTAAGCCTCCTACCGTGGTTCGGATCCCACGTTAAACTGTAGGTCCTCCATTTCATCTCACAATCACCCTACCATTACACATTAGCGTAAAGTGCGTGTAACCCGAACGAGTAGTAAGACGCGATGCTAATAATAATAATACTATTTACTTATTACTTAATTACTTATTTACTTATTATTTAATTACTTACTAATTATTATTATTATTATTATTATTATTAGCACCGTGTCTTACTACCCGTTCGGGTTATACGCACTTATGCTAATGTGTAATGGTAGGGTGATTGTGAGATGAAATGGAGGACCTACAGTTTAACGTGGGATCCGAACCACGGTGGAGGCCTGGCATTCCCCACATTCACAAGATGTCTTGTCAGAGGTGAAGGAAGGGTTTGGTAATCAGATAAATCTGTGCCGGGACCGAGGATTGAACCCCGGCCGCCAGCATAGAAGTCTGACACCTTACCCCTAGACCACCAGGTCACCCTGTGATTAATAAATAAATGTTAGGGTACTAGTTTGGCTACTGTATCATCCCCATATGGAGTGAGTTAAAACTCTTGTTACATATAAATATAGCTTTGTAATTAATAAATTTCAGTTAAGCAGAATAATTTGTGATGACAATCCTAATATTGAACAGCGTATATCCATGTGTTATGTTATTATGTACAAACCTCTGTGGGTGTGTGTGTGTTGCCAGATGTAGCTGCCACCTGGGACAGCTGTCTGCGCTTCAGCTGCTTGCAGCACGGCCTCACTGTCCACACCACTTTCGATGTTGTGTCTCCTTACCCTAAGTTTAACCCCAAAATAAGTTTGAAATATGAAGGAGCGGTGGTATTTAACACGGGCAGCTTACTTTACATCCTAAAGATAGACTTGGAACATATTAACAAGAGTGTGTGTGTCCCCTCGAGCCGAGCATGTGATCCACACGGACAAAACTCTTCCTCTAAACCGTCTCCTGGGAATGTAGGTAGACAGATAAACTACGGTGTGGATCTGCCTATGTCTATTTCTGAAGAAGACGGTTTTCACGATTCGTCATCAAATATTAATTTGAAAGAATCGTCTATCAACGTTAATTCCCGAGTATCCTCTGTTCTATCTTATGAACACAATAGTGATACTCAAAAAGAAGACTACAGTAAATACGGTGCTATTACTACACCTACCTCAAATATTAATAGAAAAGGTCTCGTTACGTATTGTAAAACCGAGTCCGCTAAAGTCGCCGGAGAAATCGATGCAAACTATTTTGACTCGTGCGAAGATTCACTGTCTTCGTCAGAGTCACAGCCATATTCCAGTATTGATTTGAAAAAGTGTAATCTAGAAAAAGTAAACGAATCGGAAACACATTCATTCTGTGTCGGCAAAAATCTTCCCGTTATTAGAAATTGCTCTGATGACTCGGCCACTAAAGAAAACGTCTCGGGTGATTTGAAATCGATTCCTTCGGAGAGAGAGAGTAAATCTCTTAACAATAGCTTTGACGATGAACTGTCTCATGATGTGCCTAATTTATCTGAAAGACTTTTAAGTAACTGTAATGAATCGCTTTTGGTGCTAAATACTAACAAAGTTATCCTAAATAATATTAATAAGACTTCCGTGTTGAAAGGTAGTAGGAATATAAAAAACAACGAAAAACAAAATGTTTTTAATAATGAGGCAACTAAACGAAGCAAGACTTCTCATGGCACACCGTCCTGTGATATTTCAGAGCAGCACACTTCCACAAATAATGTTCCGAGCGTCACATTTCTTTCAAAATTTGAGGAGGCAAGCTCCGCTAACTGTCTAAAAAATCTAGAAAGTCTTACAATTCGAGAGAAGGCTGTGAAAAACTTCTGTCAAGACGTTTTCAATGGACGGATAACCAGATCACTTGCGATGAGAATATCTACCGAAGCTCAGTCACTAACTGAAGACTGCACCTCTGGAAATTTAAACGATGACCCAGTTTTGATGACCGGAGGCCAGCCGAGGCTCTCTGATGACTGTCCAAACAAGACTCAAAACAATTCTGCGGAGTCCTCCCAAGAACTAAATATTACGTGTGGAATCTTGTCTTCGGGTTTCAAAGAAAATTTTGACAATTCTTTAGAAATATTACCTTCACCAAACTCTCTTCTTATAGTTAACCCTAACTCGGTAGAATCTGACGGTATGGATAGTCAAACTGTGTTCGGTTCAAAAAGAAGAGAACTCGGGTGTGCAACTCCTCCGCGAATAAGAAGAACACGTAGCGGCACTTTGCCCGGTAAATTTGGTGGCTCCCTTCTGGTGTCTGCACCAACTCCTGCAACAGGCACACGTCAACGAAACAAGATGGCTGCTGAAGCTGAGAAAGCTTACGAATTTACAGAAGATGTTTTGGAGACATCTTGCGAAAAACTCAGTTCATTCCGTCGCCGAAGACTCGCCGATAAAAAGTACGAATTTTGTGAAGAGGAGGGGGAAGACGCGGAAAACATCGTACCTTACCGTTTGCACCGAAGAAGAGAATCCCCTCCCAGACTTTGTTCCCCTACAAGACATTACTCTCCCTCTCCTTTTATCTCTCTGCGACGGAAACTCCACGACGAGCCTCTAGACCTGCTGACAAGCCCACGGTCACCCAACTCCCCGTACGGTGAAGTTCACCCCCCGTATCTGGAGACGGACAAAGTTTTGCGACCTCTCAACAGGAACACGGCCAGTGCCATTCTCCTCTCTCCTAGGGACCGCGACACCTCCTCTGATTGGTCGACCAAGGCCATCAGCAAAAAGTTGTCTGTGCTTGAGAATGTAGTGTTGCCAGAACACGAGGGGTGGGACAGTTCTGTGCCGCACGTTCCGGCGCTCTTGAAAACAGTTAAAAAGGAGATCTCCAACCCCAACACACAAACAAACGGTGGAAATGATCTTGCCAAATGTACGGTGGAATTCAAGAGACGGTTTATTGAAGTGGACGACGAGCTGGTCTCCGTCATCACAGATATTGAGGGTGAGTGTCGTCATTATTTTTTTATTTTATACGATAAGAGTAGATTTGTGGTCGATAAAATGTCCGGATTTCGCTAAATAAAAAGTTGGATTTTGGTATCAAATAAATTAAGTATATAAAATAGGTTTTTTAGCTAAAAATGGTAAAAAAAATCATCTCAAATGGCCAACCTAAGTAAACCATAAATTAAAAATATTTTGGTCACAATAAAACTTTCAATGAAACAAGATCAGACGGATTTACTTCTTTGCCAATGTTCTTTGGTTGAAGGAAATACGTTTTCTAGAATGGGAACTTTGATTTGTTATTGGAATATTAGGAAGAAAAATTGTAATAGTGCAGTTTGTACTTTTTTTTTCTGTCACAAAAAGGCAAAAAAACTATGTTATTTTCTGCTCAGTAAAAATATTTGTTTTTATATTGTTAGTTATAATTAAATTTTATATAAAATGTTTAAAAATGAGGTGGCCCAATGGCTAGATAATTTTATAATAAAGGAAAGTGATAAAACTAAAGAAAAAGGAAAAATAAACTTAAGAGTAAATTTGATGAAGAAAGCCCACCTCGGGAAAGAAGAGAGACTGTGGGAAGAGTCCAATGCACAAAGGTGACATCTTCTTCCTTTCTTCTGTCTTAAATGGTAAAAGTAGTCACACACACATTTAAGGCAGCAATGCCGAAATATTATTCTTTTTGTGTTAAAATGTGTGTGACTACTTCTACTACAGGAGACAGAAGACAGAAGAAGATGTCACCTTTGTGCATTGGACTCTTCCCACAGTCACTCTTCTTTCACGAGGTGGGCTTTCTTCATCAAATTTACTCTTAAGTTTATTTTTCCTTTTTCTTTAGTTTTATCACTTTCCTTTATTATAAAATAAATTTTATATAAGTGATCATTATTCACATATTATAAAAGGCTGAGTAGTCAATTTCGTGAGATGATCCAATTTTGTTTTATTTGGTGCATGTAAATTACTGTATTGGCCCAAATATAGTACATTGTTTTTATTCTAAAAATGTATTTTTGAAAACTGGAACTGTACAGCTACCTTTCTGAAGATTTAAGTGTTCCCTTTACCTCAAAAAATTCGAATGAAATAACATCTCCATGTGATGCTTTATGGATGACTGGAGAGTTTAATGGCTTGGAAAATATTCCATGATGGCAAGGGAACATGGAAAAAAACCACGTGTAGAGAACCTTTTGATCACTCGAGAATTAATATCGTTACTGTTCAACATCGCTCCCACAATGGACTATGACATCTTATACTACACATCTATAACGATGACTGTCAGAGAATAAAAAAAAACTAACCTTGAAACAGCATTTGTAAGCGTTGACGAGCCTTTATATATATGTCAGCTGTGGATATAGAGCCAGCTTCTGAGCTAAGTAATGTCGTCATAAGACTGGCAGAGTTCCATTTAATAAGGCCATTTTCGGGTTGTATAGTATTTATGATGGCACGGAGAGATATTGAATCTCTTCTTAGCACCAAAATGAATATTCTCGTGCCATTCGAGGACACTTATTAGTACAATTAGCACTTTCAAAGATTATTTTTTTTAAATAATTATTTTACTGATGAAGATCTTTATGCTATGAATGAAACATCTAGGACTTTCCATGACACATTGTCCCAAAAAGCTAAACTTGAAGATAATTGTCACAAAAAAAAAAACCAGTTCAATCTCTATGCCATGGGTTCTGGCCGTCCTTAGTCACAGGCCGGAATACTGAAGTTTGGCAACACTGCGTTGAGGCCGGTCGACAGCAAAGCTACGTGCAGTATTGCTGATGTAGTTTAGTTTACTTGATTCTAGATGTTGTGAGGTTCATTCTTCTAATGTGTTGGCTCATCTAGCGACGCATGCAATAGAAGAACGTTGTGTGGAGGTGATCAGTGATATTCAAGCTAATTGCTCAAATATCTACCAAACTGATGCGAATATAAAATAGCTACAACATATTGTCACGAGGAAGGAGAGGAATTTGTGCGCAGACAAGACAAGACCATTTGGAAAGGACTACAGATGGTGTTTCTTTCAGATGATGATCTGAGTGAAATCACTGGCTACCACAGCGCACTTCCTCTGGAAGTACACGGGGCCGGATACATGCAGCTGCAGATGATCTCAAACTCCAAGGCAGAAAAACTGGTGAGCAGTTTTCATCTTCATGGGAAATATAATTCTCAATGTCACATTTTTGTTGCTTTATTTATGTTGTTCTATTCACCGAGTACGTGTTTATTCAAGCATCCGACACCGAGCTCAGTCGGTAACGTGTCTGTCTATTGAGCTCAGGGTCCCGGGTTCAATCCCTGGCATGCCCGGAAAATGTATCGTTGGTGAAATGTGGGTCCATTCTTCCACAGTGATGAATTAACGGCTGGGGACTGGATGTTGTGTCTGTCCTAGTCTTAACATAGATTATAAGACAGACCTATCAAGTTGTTTCTGTAGAATATACGGCTTGAATAAAAAACTGTCCAAGGCCAGCCAGATGTAAAAAAAATCATTTATTCAAGCTAAAGGTGCTATTTTAATTCATTAGTTGGTGACCTGGCGGTCTAGGGGTAAGGTGTCAGACCTCTATGCTGGCGGCCGGGGTTCAATCCTCGGTCCCGGCGCAGATTTATCTGATTACCAAACCCTTCCTTCACCTCTGACAAGACATCTTGTGAATGTGGGGAATACCAGGCCTCCACCGTGGTTCGGATCCCACGTTAAACTGTAGGTCCTCCATTTCATCTCACAATCACCCTACCATTACTCATTAGTGTAAGTGCGTACAACCCGAACGGGTAGTAAGACGCGGTGCTAATAATAATAATAATAATAATTCATTAGTTAAAAAGTGGAATTTTATTGGGAATTCATAAGAAATATTTACATTAACAAGTTGAAAGATGTTAAATTACTTTCCTTTTTTTTTTTTTTGAGTTTCTGTTAAGTTTCTGACACTTAAAGGTTTGTTGATGAAAGTTTGGGACTCGTTAATCATCTACATGTTCATGTTGAAAGTAAAAAAATAATGACTCTGCATTGATCTTTTTTTTCCTACAAATTAAATTATTGCAATGAAAATCAAACCTACTTCCAGTTTTCCGGGGATTTGGATTTTTATAACATCATCATTAAAAATCAATTTAAAAGAATTTTTTTTACTGTAGTCTAGACCTGGAGGCCCAGGGTTGCCATCTTTCAAACATTTCTGGGCCGACACACTTCGTATGGGTTTTGGGGGTTAGGGGGGGTCGAATATGTCTTAAAAGTGGCTTTTTAAGGTCATCCTGGGCTTAAGTAAGATCTAAAATATATGTTTTTTTATCAATTTTTTTTTTCTTTGGGGAGACTGAAGACATGACATTAATCTGAGAACTTTTTTTTAAGATATACCTGCCTCGGTGGCATAGTTGGCTAACACGCTAGTCGTGTCGAGCTCGACCGCTGAGGACGGGAGATCGAGGTTCGAATATTGGTCGGGTGAACGGGGGTGGGGGGTGGGGGGTGTTCCTAAATGGTTTTCCACTATCCCTCCACACAAATGTGGGTTCACTTCCTCTAATTCAACCTTTCCAATTCCTAATCTATTAGCGTAATTAGTACTTAAAGCGTATAACCCGAACGGGTAGTAAGACGCGATGCTAAATATTTTTTTATTTTTTTTTAAGATACTTTCTTCATTTTATCATCAAACATTCTAACATTTGAAAACAATCATTATACATTATTGAATAGGTACATCTCCAATTAAATTTCTTCTTAACAAGATGCAAATTTAAACATAAATATCTATATTCTCAGCTTATTTTTGTTTGTTTTTTTAAATTTGCATTTGTAGATGGCCCCTTGTGTATTGGTCCAACAAAGAAGTTTTGACGTTGAAAAGTTTTGCCACGAAGTAGCTGAATGGTTGTGTGAAGAATCCGGGAAGAAGTATTGGTTTTGCAACGATTATGACGTTGAAATAGTCGATGTGAGTATATACCTACACCTTTATATTATTTAAAGCCAAGCATGTTGACACACTTGGCAGCCGCTCAGAAATCCCACATTATTTTACAAGTGGGTTGTTATTTTAAAATGTAGTTTGTTTGGGACCGTTGCGGCCGCCTACCAACATTGGTATCAGTGAAATTTGGCCTTCACCTTTTCCATCTCTCTACGTATATTTTGACTATAAAAACCAGTTAAATTAATAACCAAAAGTTGACCTTGACCGGTGGACACCTTTAGTAGCATTGGTGCTGGTAACCAAAGAAACTGTATCTCTTATTTTGTTAAAAACCTTAGGATCCTCATTTACGGATTCTAATGGCACGCGACGGAACAATTACCGAGGAATGGTGATGTTTTGTTTGGAAGGAGGTACAGGAAAGATGGATGGTTGCCATCAGACAAAGAGTTAATCGATAACTTACCACCCATTCCCCTGACCTAGGTTTTATTTTATCGACTCATCAGGAGGGAGTGTGTAACACACAACACAACTTACTAAAAGACGAAACCAAAAAAACACAAAAAGGAGGGACACGAATCTATTTCACTCTTGGCAGTGTGATAGGTTTTTAGTTTATGAGTGTCATGTTGGCAATGGTGACGTTAACAAATTGACTGCTACGTCCTTCAGTTGGTGTTACTCTCAACTGGTAACCATATTTGATAAATGTCTATGATAGTTTAGGAGTCAAAATAAATAAATAAACATACATCATGCCTTCATAGTCAAATGCATGGGCGTTAAGATCAATTTGAAACTTCTCCTCTGATTATTAAAACAAGAAGAGCACCCATTGGTTAAATTCCACTTCTCTCCGAAACCAGTCTCTGTGAACACAATACTTCGCTGAAATTCCTTCCCTATGAAAACTGTGGTGTACATAACACAACTCACATATGTTCATTAATTATTTAGTGATATTTTGATGGTGTTTAATAAATCATCATCTTAATGTTTACCAAACCCTTCCTTCACCTCCCGACAAGACGTGTATTAATCACATCTTGTGAATGTGGGGAATGCCAGGCCTCCACCGTGGTTCGGATTCCACGTTAAACTGTAGGTCCTTCCATTTCATCTCACAATCGCCCTACCATTACACATTAGTGTAAGTGTGTATAACCCGAACAGGTAGTATGACGCGGTGCTAATAATAATAATAATAATAATAATTGTTTAATCAAACACTATCTGTGTAATTATGACTTAAGTAGTGTTTGTATATGCAAATATTGCTTGAATGAAATAAACACCTCTAGCTAATTTTAGTAAAATGTACAGAGCTACAGAGTTGATATTTTATATTTTACTGGTGCGTTTAGATGGTAGATGTTAATTATTTTTTAAATAGTTTAGGTTTATTGAACTTTCTTTGCACATGGAGTGTAGATTTTATCGGTCACATGTATTCGTTGACACCTCTAATTCGTCCCTCCCCCCTCAACCCTCTCGCCCATTCTCTCCTTTCATATATACACCTATAAAACCTTGTTGAGAGACCACATTGACGATGGTACCTATTTTTGAAAATTAATTGATGTTTAGTGTATTTTTTATTTTATTTTTCCAAAACTCGCTGTGAAATGTTACGCTTCACCAGTGATGGCTGATGTTTTTAATCCGCGGGCCAATCTGGGGGGGTTGGCGGGCTTGGTTTAGTATGCGGGCTGCTAGTTGAATAGCACTGACAAGGATTAACACATTAGTCATTTTATAAAATAAATCGAACCACTCAATCAACTTTCTACTGAATAACAATTCTAGACAATAGATACACGATTTTTTCAATGCAAACCCATAGAATAGTTCTAGCGTGTTTTGTTTGTTTAAGTTTGTTCATTGGAGGGTTGTCTGTGTGTGTGTTACTTGCAGGTGTGCCCGTTCTCTGGTGACGTGATAGCGCTGGCGGTAATGAGGATACAAGCCACCATCAAGACCAAGGGGCTGGCCAAGAGTCAAAGGTTAGATTCTATTTGGAATAAAGCTTTATACTGTTCCTAATACTATGAATGGTAAAATGAAATGGAAAGTTCAGAATTTACTCAGTGTGGCATTATCAATCGCAAAACCACCTTATACTCGTTGAATTCGGTCGATTCCTAGATAAGGGGTTACTGTACGGATAATAAATGTGTACTTACAGTTGCATCTCTAAACATATTTGACTTCGGGGGAGGAATTATATTTGGATATTGTATTTTAACCAACTTTGGTATATATAATTAATTGAATAGGCTACACATTCATATGCATATTAATGATTCGGCCTAAATTGAGACCCGATGTAAACAGGAAAAATCACCCTTGGTACACCTGGCCAAATTCAAACTAAATTTCCCCGTCATCGGTAGTCTAGCCTATCGCGAGAGTGATGCCTTAGACCATGAAGCCACCTAAGCGGGTTTTAATAATATTATAGCTTTAACGAGTATTATACCACACTAGTTTATAAATCAATATATTTTAGATCTAAGATTATTCTAAAGGGTAATTTTAAAATTTCCCATTCTCATCCCAAATCCAGATATTTTGACAAATTTCCTGTCCCGTTTTTGTCCCGAAATAAAGTCCATCCCTAATTAGGACTCGAGGTTTGAAAGAAAATTTGAGAAATACGAGATTCGACCCATCTTTAGTTTTTTTTTTTTTTTGTATACTAGTGTGTTCCCAACAATTTCTACTCGCATACTTCCTGGCTAATATTTATGAGAAATATGTAAATATCGCGCAGGGGCATCATGGCTAGAATATATTGCGAGGTTTTTCCAGAAACAGGTCTTATATTATATGTAAACCTGGAAAAAACGCGTCAGATTCCTTCAAAGATCTATTTATAACATGCTGGGACTGTACCAGCTGGCAGGTCTGTTGAACTCTGGCTTGAGAGGGAGGGAGAGGATTGCCACCCCTTCCTTGTCACTACTGGTAGATCCACAAGTGAGTGGTCGTGTCGAAAAGAAGGCTTCCTCGGCAAGTTAAATGTAGAACACTTTCAAGATACAGTGGAGCGTCGTTAATCCGGATCGATCGGGACCCATCCGGATTACTGAATTGTCCGGATTTTCAAATGTGCTTTCAATAACTGTATACATATGAATACGTGTGGTTTTTTTTTTTCTGTGAACCTTCTTCAGAATCTAGTTTTGAATCAAAACGTTGCAAACTGTCTTTCTTTGCTTTAATGTCACTAGTGGTTTAAGTTCCCACACCATATATTTTAGCGAGAGGTGCACCACTTTCCCCTTTAGACAGTCTTCGTAGAATTTCTAACTTGTCCTCTATAGATAAGAATTTATGTTTCCTTTCATTTGATAATGATGACATGATTAACAAAGTAAAAATATGTTCCGTTTTAACTCGCACACTAAAACGTCACAAGGCAACTATACGACTGCTGTAAAGTTTGTAAATGATAGCACAGAACTGAGCCGAGCACGTGACCAAGGAGAGGTGAGTGGCTGAGTCGTTGAACTCTCAAGGACACCTTCCACTACCTCCCCTACCTGCTCTCACCACCGATCCAGATTTGCGACGCTCCGGATTTTTGACGTCCGGATTTCCGACGCTCTACTGTATTAGAGTTGTATTCTGTCGGGGCCAATACGGTAATGATCCTGTGCAGGAACCCTGTAAGCAGTCTTCAGCGCAAGCAGTACCAGGGCGGATGTAAGTTTGTGTGGAACATCGTTACCGGGAAGCACTCGGTGGTCGAGGTAGACCCTCTAACAGAGTTTGGCTCCCTAGAAGATTGTGAGCCCTGGAACCCTGCTCGGGGCATGGCCAAGAACTTCCACGAGAATTTGCCCCAAATCCCCATGTGCCAATCGGTCAGGTTCATCACCAATCAGCTTGTACTTAAAGGTTTGTGTTTTCATATTTCCTTTAGGTAGTACTAAGCCAAGTGTATTCAATGTTTGGCCTTCTGGATTAAAGTGCAAATGTCCATTGCCTGTGATGATGATGATGATGTTTTTGGAGATTTTTCTTGGATATATTTTATTCACATGTTTCCCATTATTGGTTTTTATCCCAATTGTTGTTAATCTATACCCGCCTCGGTGGCGTAGTTGGCTAACGCGCTTGTCGTGTTGAGCCCGACTGCTGAGGACGGGAAGATCGAGGTTCGAATCTCGGTCGGGTGAACTGAAGGTGGTTTTCCCTAAATGGTTTTCCACTCTCCCTCCACGCAAATGCGGGTTCATTTCCTCTAATTCAACCTTCCCAATTCCTAATCCATTAG
>CABFVX010002641.1:40425-68720 GCA_902151425.1 Timema shepardi | reverse complement strand
GGTGGAGGCCTGGCATTCCCCACATTCACAAGATGTCTTGTCAGAGGTGAAGGAAGGGTTTGGTGATCAGATAAATCTTTGCCGGGACCGAGGATTGAACCCTGGCCGCCAGTACAGAAGTCTGACACCTTACCCCTAGACCGCCAGGTCACCCTCTTTCTCTTATAGTTTTCACGAAAATGAAGGCATAAACACGACATTGGCTCGAGAGTTGTAAATTCGTGCATGAGATCAAAATGTAGTTCACACAAGTAAGCTGAGATAATGGTAAGTTGGTGTTTTTTGATGGCGTATGGGAAAGATAATTAGGAACATTGAATACATATATCAAAAAGAAAATATAGAGCTTTAATCGGTCAAAATCTTGTATATCAATAATTAAATTAAGATGTGCAACTACCAATCTTAAGTATATTTAAAAGTTGAGTGATGGCAAGGGTAAAAGAAAGGTCACATACACACACACACACACATGTGGGGTTGGGGTAATTAACGAGCAGCAATATACTCATTTGTTTATTGGTTTTATTTATACATACACTAGTTTGTTTTATTTTGATACACAGCAGAACATATTGAGGGATATTACATAACTACAAGGAGCGCCCATTATTCATCAAGAACTGTCACATCAACACAAAAAAAACTCTTTGGAAGAATAACGTCCAGTTTTGTTTGTATTAAATGGTGGTTATTTGTTTCACTCAAATCAATAAAAATGGAAGTCAAGAGAATCAGTTGGCCACAATGCAGCAGTGGTTTGATACATCTTTTTAGTAAGAAGTTATTAAACAATACTTAAAAGTTGAATATTAGGCCAAATTGTTGGTAATAATGGAACCTAGTTTATGCAGTAGCAGCTTCCAGTATTTTTAAAAGTTAGCTATAATGTTGCCATGAAGACTTTTATTATATTATGATTTCAAGAATAGCGAAACTTCATTATGAAAAATTGGGTTCCTTTTACTTTTATAATTATTTCAAAAAATGTAAATAGAAGTATACCGGTTTTACATTTATCTATGTAATAGTTAACCTAATCTGTTAATATTTGTTTAAAATTATGGTTTCAACTATCCTGTAGAACATCTCAAAGTTTGTATAAATACACCGTGAAGCATATTTTTAAATAGTTTGTTATTCATTTCAAACAATAGTTCTATTAAATCATAGAGCAGTGCCATCACAATTAGGTATTATTTAGAGATGGATCCAAATGCACTTTGTACTCCAACTAATATCAATACCGGTTTGTATCCATCGAAATATTTCGTTCGTCCAATGTTTGATTAAAACATTTTTTGCAATATTAATTAAAATAATGAAAAATCTGAAAATATAATGCTAGGAACCATGAAATTGTAAATATAAATTTGAAAGAAGATTTATATAAAAGTTCACGTACTCACTATGGCTGACTTTCCATATGAACTAATCTAAGTAGTAAGGAGTCCAGAACCAACCGAATGTCCTTGAATTTTGTTCACATGACCCGTCGAAAAATAATGCGTTCATTAATTTTGGCCCGAGAGTTCATTCCCGTCCTTTACAATTTTCTACACGGGAAATAAATATTGTCTACAACTATCTTTCCAACACAGAAAAAAAAAAAATTCATAAAACTTATTAAAGAACACCTTTTCAAAAACTAAAATGGCTGCCGAAATATTTGATTGGAATATTAATAAATAATCGTTTATTACAACTTATTGAATTTGAGTTAACTCTTCATACAAAGTTTTGTAAACATATCCATACCATTACAAAATATTTAAATGTTTTGAACTGTTGAACATAGAGCAAATCAAAGCGACTCAAAATTTGTATAATGAGCTCACATGATTGCATTTTTAAGTATAGTTTGCTGCCCTTTATAAACTGCTATACACATTTTCCACAATCACTCATCACTCATTTGTTCATCATACACACCCTACTATTATATACACAAACTGTATATAGTAGTTATTATAATTATATATAACAAAAATAAAATAGAAATAACACACATAAAACAACGTGGCGTTCAAACGAGCCCGACAATTCTTCAGCAACAATGAGTAGATCAACAATATGACTATGCAGTTTTCAATTCTTAGATATGCAAAAATTATTGTTTGGTTATATTTTTAATGGAAATGTGTTGCTGAATCACATTTCACGATACACGTCTCAAATCTTAACAGGGAAGCTCAATTATTATTATTATTATTTTTTATTTTATTTTTACATTTATAGAATCCCATTTTGTATTGATTTTTGATACACAAACACTTAGCAACAAAAATTGTCCTCTAAATATTTAATGTCAGCAATATATAGAACATCCAATAAAAATAATAATTATAATTTGATTTACCTATCGATGACTACTATGAAAGAAATTAGGATTTTTGCATTGGTCTATAGTAAAAATAATTAAAAATCAACGATAAGTTTCAAAACTATGAAACACTTTAAAATAAAGTGCAGTATCATTATTTTGAAAGATAACAGGACTTCACATCAGGATATCAATTTAAATCCAGTTAACATATTACTAATAAAGGTTTGAGAAATTCCTTCAATTTCTATTCAAACATACTTTTTCTAACCGACCGCCTTAGACTGAAACAATAATTGCAACACCCATTTTCCTTTTCATTAAAATACCGGAGTGTAATCTATAGAGTAGGCTATGAACAAATATCTATGTACGTACACGACATAGGCCAACAACGCGTTGACAAATGTTGGGTGGAATGCCGTAGTAATTGACAACAAGAATTATAGAAATACACATTGATTGCCAAGAATAAAAAGGAGTTGGTTCACGGGATGTACACACAGATCAAGATTAGGAAATATCTAATAAGTTCCCACCTTCCCCGATATTAAAAATAAATACAACATGTCATTAACATATCATTAAGGTTGATGAAATTAATATGATCAAGCAAACCTTGCACAATTATAACTAAAATGTATATCAAGATATATTTAGATAGCGAGAGTGAACATCTTATAAATAAAACATTACTTAAGACAAAAAAAAAACATGACAGAATTTTCTTGTGTTAGAGAGCCCTACAAGGACAAGTTTAACTAAACATAACATATATGTAATATTTATGAGTAACTTTTAAAAACCGTAAATACCACATCTAAAACAATTACTAAGCATGTAAAAAAAAGTCAATATCAATTTTACAATATGGTATTCTGTTGTGTGTCTAAATTGCTATAAACATGGAAAAAAAAAAGGTTCCATAAATTACCAAAAGAGACAAAAAAAAGTCTAAAAAATTCCAAAGATATCTGTAAGCAACCACATTTTTCAACTTTGCCACAAAAATGCACGAGTTATTTATTTTACAAATATACTCCATTCACGATAGGAATTACTCTCTGAAAGGTCTTTTTTTGCTACCAATATCCTACTATATAATAGATTTCTGGTAGGGAAAAAGGCCTTTCAGAAAACAATTCCTACGCTGAACAGACTTTAGATGTAACGGCAATGAATAAAGAGCCAATATATATAAATCCTGCAGTATTATGAATTGTTAGTATTCGTTCAAGTGCTAATTTTTCACTATATATTTTAACTGGATGCTCACAATGTTATAATCTAATAATGCTAACAAACTTTAGAATTTTACAGATTGATAAATTTGCTCGTGTTCAAATAACAATAGAATAAAATAAATACATTATACACACCAAAAAAAATTATTCTCAACTATTTTAAGATATAAACAATAAGAAATATACTCATTTTACACACTTTCAAAGGTGGTTTTCTTTATTGTTTTACACTGCTGTAATTTTGATAAAACTATAAACAGTTATAAAAAAAACCGTGCAATAATGTGCGAATCCAACGCTGTCTGTTGAATAAGTCCCATACACTTTATTTAGATATTATCTAAAGCAGCTCTGCTTTGTGATCTGTGAGTTCACTGAATAGTGATTTTAGAAATGATTATGCTACACATTTACAACTGTTATTATTATTATTATTATTATTAATTATTACTATAGTAGACATCAAATTCTAGAACAGTACACATTTTGATATTTCTGTAATAATATTAGAATGAACACCTGTCTCTAGTTGAAATTTGATGGAAATTGCTCGACATATGCTTGTTTTTTTTTATTTTGTACTTTTTCCATCATTTTTTTTAAGGTTAGAGTGAATACCAGGTCTATTATAGTGAATAGTTGGACTGTTAGAAAAATGTTGAGCTCTTTACTTTTTTAAAAAATTAATTTTTGTTAAATGATGAAAAAAGTCCAGAAAAACTTTTGAACAGGATGATCACAGTTAATTTCAACATAAAAATAACCTGTGCTGTATAGTTGATTAAATGTTTCATAAGCCTTATTTGCACGAATACTAGTTTCCATAGTACTATTAAAAACTGTTAAAAGAGCCTTATTCAGATCTGCACAAATATTCATCAAACCAACTAATATTAACGCACAATTTTGCAAGTCGCGTAGTAGGCAACAAAACTTTATAACTACATAATAATAGTTTAATTATAGAACTTTATGTGCTTAAATAAATAAAACAGAAATATGTTATTATTAATATGTAGCAATTAATGGCCATATGTGTATTTATACCAAACACATTTATTTTTTTGTTAGATGCCCAAATCAAGAATGAAGCAAAGGAAAAAGATAATAGTATTCAACACTATCATCTAGGAATGAAAATAACCAGATTAAATTTAATCTGACAAAGAAAACTAATAAAATACCAACTTTTGATTTTTTGTGTTGAAAAACCAATTCAACTATGTACACATCAAAACTATACATTTTGAAAGATAAATTATTTTTATTTTTTGTCATACTTTGAAAATTTTTATCTTATCAAAATAAGGTTGGATTAAAACATAATTCCCACATTATAACAAAATAATATATAAATATATTTATTTTTTTCAAGCACCAGCGGCTTAGATATAATTACTTTGCCCAGCAGTACGGTAACATTAAACTACTTAAGGTCTGAAATATGCTCCGCATCCAACAACTCATCAATCTGATTCTCCCAGTTGGAGTCTTGGTGGACATTTCCATCGCCATCGGCGACCACTTCGTAATCTTGCAACTCTGCTTCGAGTTCCTTCTCCCACTCCTCTTCTGGAGAAAAGAGATATATATATGGAGGAAGTGTGATAGCAAATAAAATTGATCATCAAGAAAAGAAAAAAAAACCTGAAAATTGGGCTTGATTTAGGATAAATAACGTCATTACAATTAATATTAGCGATATTTAAAAGTGCATACATAATTCAAAGAGGTCTATTATTCCTGACGATATCAATATAAGTGTAACAATGTTATTGTCACTCAAAATACATTTGACGACGACGACGTTCACATTATTGTTTTATTGTTTTGTTTTAACAACACGGTTTCACTCTAGTTCTCAAATACTTTAATGAGATATTTTCATACTTGTTTTAACTATACAAATTTATGTTTAGCTGTGTATATTTATTACTTTATTAATATTCTTTTAAAAAAAAAATGTTAATTATGTTCAAGTGATATTGTCATTCTACTTTAAGAAATATTAAATGAACGCTCACTTACGCTACAAAATCTTTCCCTTCTAATGATAACTTAAACTATAAAACTTAAAGTTTATTAACATGGTTAGCAAAGAAAGGTCTCTTAACAAGCTCAGCTAATTAAAAGTAGTCAATACAGCTCAAATGTGTTCTATTTCTTCTTCCACAAAAATTATTATATTTGAATAATAAGAATGAAGGGTTTGTAAATAAAACTATGACGACCAAATATTAAAGTTATGCCAAAAACTTACTCTTAAAACGACCAGATTTTTTTGTTTTAAACAATAATTTTAAGTGGTCATAATATAACTCTCATATAAAATAATAATAATTCAAAGTTATTATTGCCTCTTTTAGATTCTAAATTTCTGATATCAATGGAAATAAATACACAATAATAAAATGAACATTTAAATAAGTACATATATCACATGACGTACAGGAATGTTGCGCTATGATTGGTACTATCTTCCAATTAATATGGCAAATACTGGCCATCTCATTAAGAGGCCATGTCATACTTTGAAAATTAACACATCGAATCTAACAACACTAAAAAACTGCAAGTCTCACAAGTCTGTGTTGAATATTTTTTTAAAGTAGCATTTAGAGGAGGGATTCGACCATGTTAAGCTTCAAGCCTAAAAATATATAGAAAAGAAAAGTCATTCATAACAGTCGTGTTCAAAATTTTATAATTTTAATAAATGTCATTAATTAAGTTACTGATTTTGGTATTGCTATTTTAGTCAACTTCCAAGTTCCTAATGCCATAGTGTAAGTAAATAAAATGTAATTTTGGAAAACCTGCTAAATTATTTGACGAGTTTGATGCTGAGTACTAAGGATAAATCTTCACACAAGATACTGAGAAGTCGACATGATTATAAACAAGAATAGTGTATCGTTGGGAGTCCACGAAACAAATATTAAATCAGTCAAAATCCCTTTTCAATTTTGAAAATGTAGTCACACAAATGTGTGATATTTAAACAATCACGTCTTTTCAGATAATATTGATTATGCAGGTAAAGGCAGATAAACAAAACCTGGTCATCTGACTTTATATGCTCTACAGAGTGAGCGAGATATCTCCTTGTCCGCGTGACATTCAACTATTCACGTGTTCAAGAACACCTCTAGAAATAAGCGAAACTACCTGGTGACAAGTGATTGACAATATCTCATGAATTCTATACACGACAAATGACAAAAGGTGTAATATAAAATATATTTTAGGAAATATTTTTCAAATGATCCTAATACTATGAAGTTTGGGGAAGAATTAACCGAGCCCCCCTCAAAATGTTAACATAATTCACCCATGCTCATAAATTATTATAAATTGGCCAACTTTCCACAAAAAAGTAGTTAGAAAACTTAAAATATTAATGTATATTTTAGTTAAAAACTAAAGATAAATAATATGTTTACGTGCATATCCATATGAAAATTCAATAAACCACCCATGCTGTAGAGTGCTTAGACAATAAAAGATAAAAGTGCTAACGAGAAAGCAGACAAAACGAAAATAATGTTTCAGTTGATGGTGGGAACGTAACGGTGAACCAAGGAAGTCGCAAAACTCTGTGCTCCATGCTTCTTCTTAGGCTGTTAACAACAAAGAGAAAAAAAGAAGCCTTACCCTTCACATAACATCCATGACAATTTAATTCAAACGTCATTAGCAAAAGTTTATGAGCAATTATACTGTACAGAAATATTTAGTTTAAAAATAGCCCCAAGTATATTTTATATTTTGCCAGAGTTAAATCGGATAATTTTATGTACTCATTAGTAATAAATGCCAGAATAATCTGGCAACATTTGCAAGAGATTTACTATAAACTATGTCTCAATGACTTCTAACAAAGGGACGAGTCTATAGAGTTGGAAAAACAATTGCAAAAGAGAGCACCAACATTCAAAACATCTTCATAAATGTATACATGAGTTTTTATCAAGAAAGTTTATTCTCTTTAAAATGACAAACACGACGCCATAGCCCCTTTGAAACCAAACAATATATTTGGTGAGCTCACACATATTTTTGCAGGTAGTGTACTCTTTAACTATTTATTTCAATAAATATAGATTTTTAATTTGCCAAATAAATACAAACCATGTCACAAAACCTGGCACAGGTATCCGATTAAAATAAATGACAACACTAGTTAAACCCAACAAGATGCACAAAGAATTATTCAGGCCTAGCATGCAACAATAATACATTTAATAGAGTGCTGTAATTAATTTTTCTTACAAAAACTTAAAATTATGCAATAAAATCATCTAAAGGGACTATTCAAATATTTTACTATAAATAATTTAAATAAATAAAAAAATTCAATGTTAACAATAAACTAGTACATAATTACTTCTCCAAAATATTGTAGTACAATAATGACAAATTTAAAAACAACTATCCATAAATTGGATTTGTTTCTTAACTTGAAGTTTCAATTGTTAATACTATATTTTACCATATCTACACCTTTTTATTTGTATGAATGTAATCTTGTTCAAGAAATATCTTATGTTTGCCGTCCACAGTCTATGATTTTGTTTAGGCGTATATAATGAATACGTTTAATGTTTATCATAAATATTAATTGTGTTAAAATATTATTATTATTATTATTATTATTATTATTATTATTATTATTATTAGCACCGCGTCTTACTACCCGTTCGGGTTATACGCACTTACGCTAATGTGTAATGGTAGGGTGATTGTGAGATGAAATGGAGGACCTACAGTTTAACGTGGGATCCGAACCACGGTGGAGGCCTGGCATTCCCCACATTCACAAGATGGTATTAAAATAAATAACAAATAAAAGTAAAAGTACCATCACACAGTGGCGGCTCGTGAGTTTGAACGTTGGGAGTGCTGCTAGGGTGATACGTGAAAGGGGGGATTTGTAATGTTATCTTTAAACATTTCAAAACCAAAGAGTTACTAAGATAATTAATTTTGAAGACTTATTAGCAAAAAAGGGCATTCAACAAAACATAAAACAAAAATTAATCTTTTCAAGAGAGTGATATGTCGAGAGTTAAATAAATCTCCTTTGTTTTACTTATTCTCTATATAACTTACGGCAGGACTGTAGTAAGCCTACTGTAAAGGATATACATCAATAATGACGTCCTACTATAAAAGTGAGTGAAGAATGACCTTGGGAACAGCACGATCCCTGGCTATAGGATTGGCATACTAAGTCAAAGGTCCCTGGGTTGATTCCCGTGTCAGGATGTAATTTTTCAATTTACAGAATACTATAATTAGTTGGGGAAAAAATAAACCAAATAAAATTGTTTTTATTCATGATATTATATAAAAAAATCAACAAAAATGTTGATACGCAATAACTAAATACAGAAGTATACTAATTAAAAAAGTAATATCAAAGTTTTTTTTATTAGAATGAGTATTAGATTATAAATTAAATGTCAATGTTACAAATATGCTAATAGCAATTTAGAGGCTCATTATTTTGAAATGCACATTTGAATGGGAAGCAAATGCTATGAGTTTATATTTGGATAAAATAGTTTGAACATCAAATTACCCGATTTTCCCATAGATGTATCACCTAGCAAAAAGATGCACTTTGGTTTTAATCTGGATTTTACCAATGGAACTTAATCAAGAAATATTAATTGTTAATAAATTGACAACAATATAGTTTCAGTATTCATTTCTGCACTCGTTATATAAACAGTTAGACATGCAAGAATACAGAATTTAATTAAAACAAAAATATTAGTCACACAATTCAGTTCAAAGTTAGAATATGGCTGTCGAGGGCATCTGCAGCATTTGCAGCTCCAGTCCTACATCACCTCTCGGGTATTTCCCCTACTCCCCCTCTTGCAGCTCCAGTCCTACATCACCTCTCGGGTATTTCCCCTACTCCCCCTCTTGTGCAATGCTTGCAGCTCCAGTCCTACATCACCTCTCGGGTATTTCCCCTACTCCCCCTCTTGTGCAATGCTTGCAGCTCCAGTCCTACATCACCTCTCGGGTATTTCCCCTACTCCCCCTCTTGTGCAATGCTTGCAGCTCCAGTCCTACATCACCTCTCGGGTATTTCCCCTACTCCCCCTCTTGTGCAATGCTTGCAGCTCCAGTCCTACATCACCTCTCGGGTATTTCCCCTACTCCCCCTCTTGTGCAATGCTTGCAGCTCCAGTCCTACATCACCTCTCGGGTATTTCCCCTACTCCCCCTCTTGTGCAATGCTTGCAGCTCCAGTCCTACATCACCTCTCGGGTATTTCCCCTACTCCCCCTCTTGTGCAATGCTTGCAGCTCCAGTCCTACATCACCTCTCGGGTATTTCCCCTACTCCCCCTCTTGTGCAATGCTTGCAGCTCCAGTCCTACATCACCTCTCGGGTATTTCCCCTACTCCCCCTCTTGTGCAATGCTTGCAGCTCCAGTCCTACATCACCTCTCGGGTATTTCCCCTACTCCCCCTCTTGTGCAATGCTTGCAGCTCCAGTCCTACATCACCTCTCGGGTATTTCCCCTACTCCCCCTCTTGTGCAATGCTTGCAGCTCCAGTCCTACATCACCTCTCGGGTATTTCCCCTACTCCCCCTCTTGTGCAATGCTTGCAGCTCCAGTCCTACATCACCTCTCGGGTATTTCCCCTACTCCCCCTCTTGTGCAATGCTTGCAGCTCCAGTCCTACATCACCTCTCGGGTATTTCCCCTACTCCCCCTCTTGTGCAATGCTTGCAGCTCCAGTCCTACATCACCTCTCGGGTATTTCCCCTACTCCCCCTCTTGTGCAATGCTTGCAGCTCCAGTCCTACATCACCTCTCGGGTATTTCCCCTACTCCCCCTCTTGTGCAATGCTTGCAGCTCCAGTCCTACATCACCTCTCGGGTATTTCCCCTACTCCCCCTCTTGTGCAATGCTTGCAGCTCCAGTCCTACATCACCTCTCGGGTATTTCCCCTACTCCCCCTCTTGTGCAATGCTTGCAGCTCCAGTCCTACATCACCTCTCGGGTATTTCCCCTACTCCCCCTCTTGTGCAATGCTTGCAGCTCCAGTCCTACATCACCTCTCGGGTATTTCCCCTACTCCCCCTCTTGTGCAATGCTTGCAGCTCCAGTCCTACATCACCTCTCGGGTATTTCCCCTACTCCCCCTCTTGTGCAATGCTTGCAGCTCCAGTCCTACATCACCTCTCGGGTATTTCCCCTACTCCCCCTCTTGTGCAATGCTTGCAGCTCCAGTCCTACATCACCTCTCGGGTATTTCCCCTACTCCCCCTCTTGTGCAATGCTTGCAGCTCCAGTCCTACATCACCTCTCGGGTATTTCCCCTACTCCCCCTCTTGTGCAATGCTTGCAGCTCCAGTCCTACATCACCTCTCGGGTATTTCCCCTACTCCCCCTCTTGTGCAATGCTTGCAGCTCCAGTCCTACATCACCTCTCGGGTATTTCCCCTACTCCCCCTCTTGTGCAATGCTTGCAGCTCCAGTCCTACATCACCTCTCGGGTATTTCCCCTACTCCCCCTCTTGTGCAATGCTTGCAGCTCCAGTCCTACATCACCTCTCGGGTATTTCCCCTACTCCCCCTCTTGTGCAATGCTTGCAGCTCCAGTCCTACATCACCTCTCGGGTATTTCCCCTACTCCCCCTCTTGTGCAATGCTTGCAGCTCCAGTCCTACATCACCTCTCGGGTATTTCCCCTACTCCCCCTCTTGTGCAATGCTTGCAGCTCCAGTCCTACAACACTAAACAAACCCCGATGCAATATGTCCCAGTTTAGAACATGGAACTGGTACGTCAATGTGTCATAAAGTCTAGAAAACCACCCAACCTAAATATTCATTAACGAGGCTTGATTTCATCATTTCAAATAAGTTGACATCACTGAATCTAACTTACCTGTTAGTCTTATTATTACTACTTCCCGGGATAGATAATTTGAAAGGATTTAAATTTAGAATGTTTGTAAATATATGTTAGTGTTTTTGTATTTGTATTTCATCTTTCTAGAATAGTATTTTATCTATTTACAAACATTTAAACAAAGACATTAGAAATGTTTGCAGTCTGTAAATAGACAAACTTTGAAATAAATATATTTTTTAAAGCAAGAGTGAAGTAATAATTACTTTTTTTTGAACAATATTTTAAGGATGAAATGAAACTGCCTCTGTGAGCTCTAATTAGTCAAGTTTAGTTCTTCCAGTGGGTAAGGATTTCAATTTTTTCAACTTAATCCTGGCGTCAATCATTAATGTATCTCTTAGCCAAATTAAATAAGAAAAGTGTGATAATATTGTCGCTAAAAGGTGACAAACTTAATCCGAATAAGGCACTAGAATTTGTAAGATCCTTAAAACAAGCCAATCAGCAGACTCAAGAGATAGAAGCAAAACCAAAGCTGATGATTTCAAAAACTCGCACAAAACCACAGGTGAGATTTATGAAAGAAAAAAAGTTGAGAGAAGATGTAAGCGAATGTTTTTGATGTGGAACAAGTTAACACTCGTTTTGTAAAATCAAGTGAGAGAGAAAAGTTAGAAAAGACACCAAACAAGAAGAGGAAACAATTAATGAAAACGAATAAGCAGACTCGATTGAAATCATTTCAGAAACTGAAGATTGTTTAACAGCACAAGAAGGTGGTGTCAATGTTAACTTACCTATAAACTCAGGAGAATCAGGTAATATTTTTGATAAAAAATACATGCGAATCCTTGAAGACTATGAAGAACAAAGTGCATTGCAGGAGGTTCTAAGTCACTACCTCTGTTAGGTCGAGAGCAACAAATGTTCAAGTCTGTGTCGATAGTTATAATAAGTCCTTAATCGATAAATAAACAGCGAGCATGTTAGGGATTCTTAAAATAGGACTTCTATTGTCTAACATCAATACATGACTAGTAGAGCTACCCAAGAAACACCCTACAGTATTTCCAGGAGAAATAGTTAAACTTATTGACTATCAGCTGAAGTTGCTAATGGATGATGAGAAGAGACCAATACCACAATCTGGTCAAATAAGGTATCGCCAATAGTGTGCACTGTTAAAAAGACAGGCCATGTGTGTCTATGTGGGCAGCGAATGAAGCTATTGTTAGCACCCACAGTAAACAAGATGGCAGTCTTGAAAGGTAGCAAGATATTCTCCCGGCTAAACGTGAATCAGATTAAGCTGGAGGAAACAGAGAGTTACCACAGCTGTTGCTGCTATTAGGTTTGTTCAGATTCACCAGACTGTTCTTTGATATCGACTGTGCACCTGAAATGTTTCAACAAACCATGAACCATATAACAGGCAAGATGGAGGGAGGGGAACTGTATACTCATGACATAGTCCAAAGGTAACAACCAACAGGATCTTAATAGGCTTCATGTGTTGCCGGAAAAATTAGCATCTGGAGGAACACTAAGAAGTTTTTGGGGCATGAATTAACCGAGGACGGTTTAAATCCATTTCACAACAAGTTTGCAAACACTTTGATGGGCCTGCTACAGAGGAAGAACTAATGAGCTCTCTAGATGTAGTGTCGTATTGAAGTAAGTTCAAAGCTGACTAGCCCACACTAACTGAACTTCTCAGAATACTCCTCCATAAAAAAAATAATGACTTTTCACGAAAGGTAAACTAAAAGGAGGTTTTCTCAAAGCTTAAAAAGAAGATAGCGTCTGCTACAACACTCGACATGCAGATTCTTTGAATGCTGTGCTCGAGCCGATATTATTGCCTACGTAAGCGTATATAAACTTTTTAGGAGCCATGTTGATTCAACACCAGTCAAATGGTCCTTGAATTCGCCGGCGAGACCCTAACAGAAGTTACGGCCAACTCTCGTCAAAGGTCACATCCTATATTTTGCTGTTGAGTCCAGATCGAGATGTATTAACGCCATATAATGGAGCGTGAGAAAACCCAAGATTCCAACCCCTACCTCTCCATCATATGTAATCCAGTCTATTACTAAAATGTCGACTTGGACCACACAATCTCTGATGCAGATCTGAAGCTTAAAGTAGTTCATGTTTTTTTACAATACTGCTATTTTTTTAAACTATATTACAACAATTATTATAATTCACATCAAAGACAAATTACCATTGAAAGATTAATTTAATTTATGAAATATAAATATTCAAAATCGTTTGATATTTGCTTTTATAATAATATTAATAATAATATACTTATAAAAATCTATCATAGCATCCATATATTATTTACTTTAAAGTTAGTTACCTGTGGACCTAAAAATAAATATTTTAAACAAGCTTATTAATTAAACTTATGACTTTACTATTTTAATCTTTCTCAGGATAAGTTAATATGTGATGCACTGATTAAGTTATTTATATATATTAAAATGTTAGGAACAAATTAGTACAAACCAGTTATGTACAGGTAGGTTTACCAGCAACTATATATCACAATATGTACTGACATTTAAAACACTTAACAAGAGAGCTACACTGTGAGCTTTAAGCTAATCACACTTAGGAACAAAGATATTAAGCACAGGTGTAATAGAATTACCTCAAAAATAAATGCATATTCTTTTTTTTTTGCAAAATGATCCAATTTCAAGGCCATGCATTTAACCAAACATGCTTTACACAACCATAATAATAATATAACTACTTTGTTAACTAGGCTTATAAGAGAATAATTGTTAGGTTGGAAAGTTGGCGAGACTGTCGAGAGGTGACTTGTGAATGGATTAGAATAAACTTTCCCCAATGCGGGCCTTTACATACCTACTTAACATTTGGGGACGATAAACCCATGTTATGTTTGTGTGTGTGTATTAAATGTAGCGGGATCAATCACGCCCAATCAAGTTCAAAATGGCGGATCATGACGTGCGTGTTAGTCTTGTCCCTCGTTATGAACCACAAGTGAAACCTTTAAAAACTATGTGGAACAGTTAATGACTTTTTTCAATGTGAATAAAACTAAGGAGAGTGAAAAAGTATCGTATGTCTATGGTTTTTAAAAGAGTGGAATTGTATACTGTACTAAAAAAAAGCTAGTTGTCTATAAATTGGGTGCACATTGGGATTTCATAATTTTGAGTTTACAATTTCCAAAAACAAACACTTTCCTTTTGATCAAACTTTATTTCCAGATCGGTTAAAAAACTTTCTCAGATATTTAGATTTTAAATGTCCGAGTCTTCTGTGCCGTAACTCCAATTTGGAAGAGATATATTCTTCACATTTTCTACACTGTCTGGAATGTAATTAATACAACCCATCATTTCTCTCAGCCACTGCTATCTCGAATTACAATCATTCTCAAAGTTACTGCATAATCCTTATCGCTTATCTTAGCAACAGAGATCTAGTCCATTCTCAGTTTGAGAACATGGAGTGTATTTTCCAAATTTAACACCTTATATTTGTCTCCGTCGGTGACCGACAGTTTCACAAAGCCTTTTGATTAAACTTTATCCTACACTATTTAACTTTATTGTTTAAAGAAAACTTTTTATACTCAAATTGTTCTTTGTTTTAATTTATAATCTTAATTACTTATTATTTTCATAATGAGTGCAATAGTTGAGACATGGAGGGTAAATATAGACAACTACAAAATCTACAAACTGTAAACTGAAAATTGTATTAGATAATTTGATTACAATTTTAAAAAATGCACTTTCATCTGTACAACATTATTATATTAATGTGTCGAAATATAGCAATACTTTTACTAAATAAAACCTAGTACTTATCATTATTTCACATTGAATAGAAGGGAAAGATTAAGTAGATGATTCGACTAAAGAATGCTCAATCAGTCGGTAAGAGATTACTATTTTACAACCTAAATACATTTTACAAGAATTATTTCAATAGCTTTCAAACTAAGGTGAAATATGTACCACTAATTAATGTTGCAAATTAGTGCTCAACACACAAACAAAATGCACATAATCGAATGTCATCCTTGGCCAATGAGAGCTGATTTTTAAATCCATACCAACACTTGGTACATAAATGGTGGAACATGAAAATTCCCTTTGATGAATTAGTGGAAGATTTCATTAAAGAGGCTGAAACATATGTGAATAATTATTGTCCTACAAAAATACCATTCCACAAACGAACCATAACGTCAACAGAAAATGACTTACTTAAAGAAGTTTTATGTTTAAAAATGAGGTGGCCCAATGGCTATATAATTTTATGATAAAGGAAATTGATAAATAAAGAAAAAGGGGGAAAAAAAACTAGTAAGAGTAAATTTGATGAAGAAAGCCCACCTAGGCAACAATGCCGAAATATTATATTAGTGTTAAAATGTGTGTGACTACTTCTACTATAGAAGAAAGGAAGAAGATGTCACCTTTGTGCATTGGACACTTCCCACATTGTCCCTCTTTCCCTCGGTGGGCTTTCTTCATTGAATTTACTCTTAATAGTTTATTTTTCCTTTTTCTTTAGTTTTATCAATTTACCTTTTTAATAAAATTACTAAAAGAAGTAAGTTTATAAGTATAATAAAATAAACTCGATGTTACATTCATAAAGAACTTTATATTCATGCAAACAGCTTTACATCAAAATAGGTATGTGAATCAAATAGCCAAAGCTATTATTTATACTTTTTAGTTAGGATTACTCCATTTAGATATAATATTCTGAAAAGTGAAAAATTACACCTTGACACGAGAATCGAACCCGGGACCTTTGGCTTAGTATGCCAATGCTCTAACCACTGAGCTATCCAGGAAATGATAGCTCGTGATCTTAATAAAATAATTTAAAAAAAAATCACATTTGTAGCTGACTGTTTTCGCACGTCCATCACAGACTCTGCCTTAAAACATGAGGGAAGAATTACCCTGGGCACGAAACGATTCCTGGATAGATCAGTGGTTAGAGCATTGGCGTACTAAGCCAGAGGTCCCGGGTTCGATTCCCGTGTCCAGGTGTCATTTTTCAATTTTCAGAATATGATATCTTGATGGAGAATTCCTCAATAAAAAGCATAAATAATAGCTTCGGCTATTTTATTCTTAAAATTAATATGTTTCAAAAAAGCTGTGTGACTCAATCGCAAAATGTGGGTACTTTTCATTGTTTCTGGATGAAAGTACTGATCAAGCAGACGTAAGTCAACTTTACTTTTTGTTTGAACTATTCTGGAGGACTTTACTATTAATAAAGAATTGCCAAGTCTTTTATCTTTGTGAGGGACTACTAAAGGTACTGACATTTTCGAAGCCGTTCAAAACTCTGAAGGATTCGCTAAATGTTCCTGCATTGTCGGCTTTTGTGGACAACTGAAACAAACTAATATCTGCCCTTCCATTCATCAAGAGGAATTCTGTGGAAAATCTCTACATCAAGCCAATGCAATGAAAGTAGCCGTAAAAGTAACCCTTGTCATACGAGGAAGTCATAGAGCTATGACCCATTGTAAGTTTTGAGACTTACTGAGCAAAATGGATGCTGCATATGGCAATTTGATTCTCCATTCTGAAACTCACTGGTTGAATGCTGGAAAATGTCTGGAGCGCCTTTTTGTTATTCGGAAAGAAATACCAATATTTCTTATAAACGAAGTGAAGTCTGATACAACAGAACTTGAAAATCAAATGCACGATGACACCATTTTAGATGATCTTGAATTTTTAAAAGATGTGACCAATCCTTTTAATGAGTTGAAATTAAAGCTGCAGGGTATACAACAGAATACTTCCAACTTATATGGTCATTTGAATGGTTTTAAAAGTAAATTGAAGCTTTTTAAATCAACATTGGCCAATAATGCTTTTAATTTTTTTCTGAATTGAAAATAGCAATATGAAGAAATGAAGAATTTTGAGAAAACATCATTTTCGGATTATATAAAGTATATTGAATCGATCCGGGAGGACTTTGAAATCTGATTTGGCGATCTCGGGGAAAGAGAAGAATATATTTCAGTTGTTCATTCAACCAATGATTTCAGTATTGAGAACGTAAGATCTGACCTTCAATTGGGACTGTGCAATTTGAAATCAGACCCTTTTTATGATGGCAGGAAAGGAGAAGATTTTTTTTCAATTATTACCAAGAGGGCGCTATCCAAAATCTAGGGATTTTGGTGTTAAGATGTGCTCAATGCACATATCTTTGCAAAAGCACTTTTTCAACGATGAAATCAATAAAATCTAAATACAAATGTTCTTGGACTGATAAATAACTTTCACATTTAATCTAGTTGGCAACTACAAGCACCGATAATGATATAGGTACTTTAGTAAATGGAAATGAACAACTGCATCGCTCACATTATTAATATGCCATAATAATTATAAACACTTGTATATTGTCTAATGTTCCAGTAAGAACATTTATAAGCAACATGACTTTCCTCTATCACAACATTTAGAAGTGCTTGCTAAGCTTTAGGGTCGGACTCGATAGCGATATGGGATTTTATTGTGATATTGCCTCGCGGTTGGGCACCAATTATAGTGATACCGGATTTAATACTGCTGCTGGTGATGATGCAGATATAATAATGTGGATCTATGTATGCCTTACGCTGAGCAGTAAATATAACGATACCAGGATTTATGACGATGACGATCCATGCATGGCTATGACGATCTAATTTTATGTGTTATTTTTATTCTTATGAAATGAGTAAAACTTTTAATGTTGCACACAATTTATTTAGATGATTACATTTTCGGTACTGTAGATTTGATATTAAATTTGATACAGTGTTCGTTCATTTACGGACTGACTCTGAGAGCCAGATCTATTCAGTCCAAAATTATGTTTTCTGTGATATTACAATGTTCTGTATTCCGAGTACTGTGTACTGTGTGAATTCATACGCACAAGCTGCTTATATCTGACCTACCCCTTGCTTCTTGTACCCCTTGTCACCAGTGTTAAAACCAACCAATAGGAGAACTCCTGGCAACCCGATGTTGTGAAGGCTAGCTTCCTATTGGGTAAAGGGAGCCAGCATGTCACATGATTTTTCAAATACAATGGAGTTGGTCTTTTAAAGAAAGAAAGTTTTAAAACTTAATATATCAAAATTACTTCTGAAGACGCATGAGTCTCCATGGATGAAGTATTAAAGGGATATTTTACATACAGTACCTTAAAGAAAAATACACTTCATCCATGACTTTTTGAACATATGAGAGGGGTCCAAAACAGTATCATTACAACTCTCCATATATTTTAATATCTATATTTTATTTATAATTCTGGATGCAACCCTCGGATTGATTTTTTTCTAATTAATAAGGCCCACGGATTACCTAAAGTTAGACAGCCCCGAAATAGAATGTAGAAAATATGATAGTAAAACAAAACAATGCATGTAAATGATGACAAACTTATAGTTACAATTTGTTATCAACTATTTGAAAGCTTATAATATGATAGATATATTGAGACTAAAAGTTAATTGAGGTTGTTAAATGTAATGTTTCTAATTAATGAAGTTCAAGTACATAAATAAAACAAGAAATTATAAAGATAAACAATTGTTAAAGGTAGACATTTAAAACTCTACAACATTACACATTTTATAAAGTATGGTATTATATAACACATCGTTGGTAACAATCTTTAATTAATGAATATCTTGTAAAACTTACAAAGTTATTTAAAATATAATTGTATATGTGGATCCAGGGCAATTATCATGAGAATAGTGTTCAACAAAAAATGTGAACGGTTAAATTATCAGTTTTCATTAAGTTTTAAAAATGTTAAATATCAAGTTGATTTTGTAAAGTGATGTTAATTTGTAATAAACATTTTTTAGTAAAAAAAACCTCTGTGATAGGAAAGTTTAACGTTCCTTATCTGATTTTGATTAGTGGGTCTCATCTCCTTATCGTATGAGATGATTAAATCATTGATGGTCTTTGACGACTACATGTTTCGGCGTCTTGACGCCATCATCATGTCTTGGGAACGGAAACTAGATGTTGTTTCGGATAATTACATCGGGCTAGAGTACTATGTCGTTTTATTTTCAAATTTTCTACCTTCTATCTGAATTATTTATCCACAATGAATGTGATAGTTACAATTTATTATCTCATTTAACCTTTTATTGACTATACCTATTCAGACATAAAGTTGTTTGCATAGCTATCAAGTTCTTTCTGAATGTAACATTAAAATTCTTTCCTTATACTTAATCTAATAATAAGTGTGCTGGTAGGAAGGAGAGGAATTATCTAAGGTTGAGGTTGGGGGCTTGTCTGGATTTGATGATATGTTAATGGGCCAGTTCCCATCTCATCTCATCTCATCATCAAATCCAGACAAGCCCCCAACCTCAACCTTAGATAATTCCTCTCCTTCCTACCAGCACCCTTATTATTACATTCAATATAACATTATTCATAGTGCTGCTATCTATACAGTGATGTCATAACTGAAAAACAGTCAGCTGTGGACAGTCAACCTTACAGTTCGACCAAGAGCATCAGTCTACTCTCCTGACCTGATGAAGCTGTCTGTGACAGTGAAAGCTTGTCCTTAAAAATGTGTTTTTTAGTGTTATATCTAAACAATTTCTACTCCAGTATCACCAAGTTAAGTGTGCTGGCTATCCCTCCTAATTTAAACCATGATTCAGCCTAGTGCTCTATACCACATAATTTCCTTATACTTGTAATCTTAAATATCTCCTTACTACATTTAACGAGTATTATTACAATTAAAAGAAGTAAGCCACTATTTTAAACGAATTAACACAAAGTGTTGTTGTTAGTTTATCAATAACACAGCTTTAATAACCTTCACACGCAGGGCCAAGAGGATAAGAAATCAATTTAGGTCATTTAGTGGCATGTTAGGGATTTTTATGAGCCTTCACAATCACATTTACAGATTTTCTGTCAACCAATATTTTACAAATATCTTATTTTCAGAGAAATCTGTTGAGATATTTAGTGTTTGTTTGCCACAGTCATAATCTGTACTAATTAGAGTCTACCTCTGAAGAAAAGGTTTATTATATATTAATTACTCGCCTTGCCTCATAAAAAGTGAATTATTGCCTGTGGCAAAGCAGTCGGCAAGTGAATATTCCATTCTCCATCACGTATTTGTTGCGGTCTATTTCGCTTACTTGAAATTTAGTTTTCTTCCATAGTGTGGTACCGATGTGTGAATTAATGTTAGGACTAGCAGTAATAGTGTAAATCTACTAATACATTATGGCAGCACTAATACGAACACTAGCTCTTACATTAGAGTTGATCTTGTCCTAAATACCAATCACTGCACAGTTATAATATATACAAGAGATGTATAGCTACTGACATAAGTACTCATGTTCATCACTAGCCCAAACTCACTGGTATCTTTGTAACCAAAACACTAGACAGCTGCAGGTTTCCTATTGGTCTAAATTAGGGCTGGCGAGACTTTATAAAACTGCGTGCACGATATGGTGGGATTCTTTCGCATTCCCAAACTCTTGGACTATCGGAATCATTCAATATCTTTATTATTATTATTATTATTAGCACCGTGTCTTACTACTCGTTCAGGTTATACGCACTTACGCTAATGTGTAATTGGTAGGGTGATTGTGAGATGAAATGGAGGACCTACAGTTTAACGTGGAATCCGAACCACGGTGGAGACCTGGCATTCCCCACATTAGCAAGATGTCTTGTCAGAGGTGAAGGAAGGGTTTGGTAATCAGATAAATTTGTGCTGAGACAGAGGATTGAGCCCCGGCCGCCAGCACAGAAGTCTGACACCTTACCCCTAGACCACCAGGTCACCAGTATCTTTATTATTTATTAAATATAATATTTTATTGTTTTATATTTTTACTGTACAAAAAAATGGTACCGGAATAGATAACACAAAGTTTTAAAGTGTTTTTTAGAAAACTTATTTAGGTTATGATTTTGAATTGTTTGAAGTAATTACATTATTTATTATTTATAACTAATACTTCTCAAAAGAAACACTTTGTGACAACGATAAAGGAATAGTAAGAAGATTGTAAGACATTTAAAAACAGTTTTTATTTTATTTGGTTGGATAAAAAGTACGTTTGAACATGTGTGAATATTGTGTTCCAAGAACAATCTATAGTATGATTTTGGTAGGAAGAACAGTAGAAGTTAGTTACTAAAGTTACTAGAACCATTTTAATACATCCATACATCAAGTCATGTGATCTGTAGCTGTCATTTTTGATAGATATTATCAATTACTATAAAATAACACAAATAATAAAATTAAATGTTATCAATGTTGGCTGCAAATAGACATATTAGAATTTTCTCTACTGTTCTTCCAACCAAAATCAGGGTATAGTTGGGAGCACGTATAGCAGAGGTTTACCAGCTTTGATCTAGAGTTAGGAATGTTCCAGAATAGAGTTACTATTTCTAGAAAATTGATTCAATAGGCCATAGGATCAAAATATGGCAAAGATGATCAAGATCGACATGTCCGCCGTGCGAGTGCCTTTCAGAGTAAACAAAGGGTTCATCATCTATTTATAACCTCTGATCTGGATTTAAAAAAAGGTGTTTTCATCTTGTTAACAATGCTTTAAGAAAGCAAAGTGAATAAATAAAAAACGAGAATGTGTGAAATATTAAAAGTCATGTAAAATTATAAGATAAAACAACTAAATATTGTAATCGTATTTTGGAGTGTTTCAGAGATTCCTTGTTCAAAGAAATTATTCAGGAGCAGCTAAAACATCCCATCAAACTATTTATCATACTCATACTCATATGATACCAAGGAGTGTGTGTGCCTTGCTACAAACATGTGTGTTACATGCACATGTGGCTATGAGGAGCGGGTGGCAGGGTGTCTTTACGTACCATTCCTCTTATCAGGGTCCATGCCTAGCTTTTTCATGCCTTCCCGGACCTCCTCCAGGTCGCTGGACGACGCCCGAAACGTGTCAGAGACAAACTCGTGCGCGGGACTGTCCGAGGTGGTGGCTAGCACATCATCGACACGGGGGTTAACTATATGGAACAGAACAGCCCAACCACATCCAGACAACTTGGCGCAAACACAAATTAAAACAAACAAAACTTATAACACGGCATAAGTGAACACAAGGATTTGCATTTTGATACTAAATGGAGATAACATTTTTAACAAACAATTTTGGGTTTTTGGTTTAACAGGGTCAAGAAAAAATTATAAAACATATATATAATAAAACTAAGTACAAAATAAAAGCAGTATAAAATAGTTATATTCAATAAGTCAATCTTTAATTTGGTAATCAAAATAAAATTTTAAATTTCAAATCCTATCAGTAATCACAGAAAAATAAAGGATGTACAAATAAAAATGAATTTTCATAATAAAAGGACCAGAAAGTTAATTTCAAAGAAAAATTTGTAATGAGGAGATTGAATTTAAATGATAAAAATTACTAAAATATTATAATAATTCAAAGATGAAATAACTTGTGTTCAGCCCAATTCAAAAATAACTAATTTACAGTCATTTCTAAGCCACGAATGAGCTCTAAATGAAAATAAGCTCGGTTTGAACTAATTAACGTGACCTAATATAAAGCAATAACATGCCTCAAATAACAATACCATACTCGTTTAAATGCTTCAATCACATGCAACATCAATTGACTCGTAATGGTGAAAGGAGAAATATTTATTACTGTTATAATGTGAAGGTCACATGCTGACCTTGAGAAGTGAGGTTATCCACATGAAAAAATCATATCTGGCCAGATGTGCCCAGATATGGGCCAGATACACCCAGATCTGGACCAGATATACCCAGATACACCCAGAGCTGGGCCAGGCACACCCATAGCTGGACCAAATATGCCCAGAGCTGGGCCAGATACACCCATAGCTGGACCAAATATGCCCAGAGCTGGGCCAGATACACCCAGAACTGGCATTTTCCCATGTGGGTAGAACGCTTGATTGGGATAAATGTGTTAAAATAGAGTCAAGGTGTGTATTAACTGGAAGAAATGTTATTTTTATTAATGCAGATAAAAGTTGTGTATTTTCTTAGAGAATGTGTGAAAATTCCGGAAATTTGATCAAATTCCCTGACTTTTCCCTGATTGTTGGACACCCCGATAAGTGATATGACCAAATATGTGTATTTAGAATAAAACCACTATTATATATTTTTTTTAAGCTAGCTGTATACAATTTGAGTTAACCAAATAAAAACCAATAACATTTTCAATGGTACTAATTGAAAACTAGTTAATATTTTCAGTAAATGCAACAGATTAATTTATAAAAGTTTATTTTCCAGCCATAACATATTCTTTAATCCTTGTATTTCTAGTGTAAGAAATTAAACCACAATTACTAAAAGTCATCTCTAAAATATTATAGAGACAACATCGTTATTGAAAGAAAGTGGCGTGTCAATAAAAATGGTCAAACTCTTCCAACATGGATATTCGTGGCTACTACACCGAGAGAGGGGAAAGTGGGTGGTCATACCGGCCGGCTCCCCCTCCATACTGTTGATCCGTGAAGAGACTTGAGACTCGGCCATCGAGGACAGCTCGTTGGCTTGGCGGATCAGGCTGATACGGTAGAAGTAATTCCTCCAGAAGGTCTCTTCATTGATTCTACAACACACACGTTGGTCATTAGGATTGTACAACATATTGCGCTGCCCCCAAGACTTTAAACAAATGTGAGAATATCGAGAAGTTTTAAAAATTCACCAAGCATAAGAGACAACCCTTCCTTATCGCAACAAATTTTCTGAGAAAGCATGAAAAAACGTTTTTATTAATGTTGTTTTAAAAAGATTCATTTATAGGCTTAATGAACACAATTTAACCGATTATAAAAGTGTATTATAAAGTTCACATCAGGGCTACCACTATTATTATTATTATTATTATTATTATTAGCACTGCGTCTTACTACCCGTTCGGCTTATACGCACTTACGCTAATGTGAAAATGGTAGGGTGATTGTGAGATGAAATGGAGGACCTACAGTTTAATGTGGAATCCGAATCCACGGTGGAGGCCTGGCATTCCCCACATTCACAAGATGTCTTGTCAGAGGTGAAGGAAGGGTTTGGTAGTCAGATAAATCTATGCTGGGACCAAGGATTGAACCCCGGCCGCCAGCACAGAAGTCTGACACCTTACCCCTAGACCACCAGGTCACCGTGAATTAGTTACTTTATTATATAAATCTTGGTAAATAAGTTGAATCATTATAAATATCACAATGTGAGACTTATCATGCATATATAATTAATGACTTATGTGTCACATAGTGTGGATAAATGAATGTTGATCATTACTATATGTGGTGGAGCATAATATAATGACTGCTACATCACACACACACACACACACACACAATCTAGCAGAATGAAGTACAGTCCGTTTAACCTGAAGAGTAGAAGACTCTCCTTGATATATTACACTATGGCCCTACGCCATGGGTATTGCAGTTAAACATACAAAACCATAATACTAGTAGGTGTTAGTATTGTTTTCAAAGAAAGAGTTGCGACCAACACACCAACCCCTACCCTCCCTTAGCAATAGTCTGCAGAGACCAGGTGACTTAAGGAGTCGGGAATTAAGGAGATTGGGGCAGAATTGGTTGATCCATCAGACGATACCAGTCTTGTACATCGGCCCGTTGAACCAAAGATGTGAGATTTGACTTGTGATAAATAAAACTATAGTTTTAGCTGAAGTGCAACAAATAAATATAGAAATATTACTTACACTTTAGGTACAAGTTCAAACCTCATCTTCTCCAGGTTGGGGTCTTCGGCCAGCGTTGCCATGGCGACTGGGTAAGTGACCTCGTAGTCAAACTGGAACTCGACACCTGCAGGGGGACTTCTCACGAAATTCCTCCTATCCTGTTATCAGACACAACATCTCAGTAGATTCATACCAGAGGCGGATTTTTATCTCAAACTACTTTTTATCAGGGTACGATTTTCAAATATATTGAGGAAAAATTTATTTTTAAATATGAAAAAATATTTTTTTCAACAAATAAACGTTTATTTTTCAAATAAAGTTACTTCCTAGACATTCCTATCATATAATATAATCTTGATCCACACATAAAACTGTACAAGAAAAATATAGTCCGCATTTGCAACCCCAGGTGGTACCAAAAAATTTAATTGGCTCATGACCTATGAGCAACAGAAGAGTATAAAACAGAAATACAAACAATCGAGAACGATTTTGATTTATTTGTTAAGGGTGAAAATCCATGTCACAAAGCTATCAGCCACCTTTACGCCAATAATTTAAAGCATCGCCATGAATCCAACCTAAAAAAAAAAGTTTCATCTCAATTTCCTCCTGAATTAAAACTGCAAAAAAATAAGATAAAACTAGAAATCTAATTTAGTCACTCAACACACTATCCTATTATCCTCCCTAACAGCCCCCCTCACCGAACTTCTTCGACATCCTTCCAGCCCTATTTTAAGCTACTAACTGCAAACATGAAGATTCAATCAAAGCCTTCATCGAGCAGATATTAAACATATTCTCTGATCATCTCTCGTACTCTGACTGGTGTGTAGCTGATATTGTAGCATGCTCCTATCTTGCTGGTATCCAAACCCGAGCCGTGAACAAGGAGATAGCAACTTACCGTGGAGAGAGTGAGGCACTCCTCCTTCAGACTGTTCTCGTTGGGACAGCCCACCCAGGGGGGAACGGCCGCGTCTGAGTTCTTTCCTTGCTTCTCTTTGATGAAGGCCTCCTGCTCCTTGTTGAACTCTCCCAGTAAACTCTGGAACAAGAGTAACACAATATGTTTACCCTCATATTCCGGCCGGCCAAGGGTTAGCTATGCACCCATCTTTGAGGGAAGTTACAAGGTGAGGTCAATATGTTCACTTACAGATTTTCTGACAACAAATTTGATGCTTTAGAAGATACATTAAGTTTGATTGCATAAACAGTCATCACAGGCAATGTAAAGGCCTGTGTTAGATGATAGTTTTCAAATGAAGAGGAACGGTAGAACCGTTCAAATGTCGCCATGACCAAGACTAATATTCAGTTATTTGTGTGTCTAGGACATCGAGTTTGTTCAACTGGTATGGAGAGTGTCTGGTCAGAGAATCCCTGGAGGGACGTGGCAATTTCAGGATAGGAAGACACGTCAACAATAAAATATCATTTCTGGCCAGAAATAAAGAAGAGCTGCAGACAATGATGGACTAGATAGTGGAGATAGGGAGGAGATATGACATGGAGACCAACATGGAGACCAACATGGAGACCAACATGGAGACCAACATGGAGACCAACATGGAGAAGTCAAAAGTGATGGTGATTTCAACAAACGAAGAGCCGCTGAAAATTAAATTAGGAAACCAGGAGTTGGGAATCGTAGAGAAGTTCAGGTACCTGGGAAGTCTGTTGACAAAGGATGTCTACTGCCCCAAGGACATTAGGTCGAGGGTCGCTGTGACCAAGGAATCTTTCAACAAGAAGAGGTCACTGCTGACCAGAGAGTTGAGTTTGGAACTGAGGAAGAAACTGATGAAATGCTACATTTGGAGCAGAAACTTGGAATCTTAGGAAGATGGGAAAGAAATACTTGGAGAGCTTTGAAATGTGGAGCTGGAGAAGATTTGAGAAGATTAAGTAGCATAGGAAACTGGCCCATTCCATTCTGGTTTAGGTAGGTGTCGTCTTGTACTTAGTGTAGCGCCGCACTTTGTTCATGACCTTTTCTATCACCATTACAAATAGTAGTGGAAGGGCACTCCCTGCTTCACTAAATGTTTTATTTGGAACCGCTCCTTCCTTCTATTCTCCGTCTTACCACATCTCCTGTTGTACTCACACATGCTTTTCACTCTCATTAAAACTCCTCTTTCCGCTCAGGGCTTTTCCAAACTTTATTTCTCTCCACACTATCATATTCCTTCTCCACATCCACAAATACCATCACCAAGTCCCTCCCATATTCTTACCTTCTTCCCATCAGCTGTTGTAGGACAAAGATAAGTCTATTGTAGACCTTTGTTCCCTCTATCTGTGCTGTGCCTCTCTCCACCTTCCTTTAGTTTTATTCTTTATTCTTTTTTCCAGTATCTACTCATATACTTTTTACAGTGGTGCATCAGCGTTAGCTCCTTATAATTTGTACACCTCTTCCTGTCTCCTTGCAAACCACTATCAGTTTGTCCTCTCTAGTTACCAGTGTTATAGAGTAGTAGTCTCAGTTTGTCCTCTAGTTACCAGTGTTATACCGTAGTAGTAGTCTCAGTTTGTCCTCTAGTTCCTAGTGTTACAGAGTAGTAGTCTCAGTTTGTCCTCTAGTTCCCAGTGTTATAGAGTAGTAGTCTCAGTTTGTCCTCTCTAATTACCAGTGTTATAGAGTAGTAGTCTCAGTTTGTCCTCTAGTTCCCAGTGTTATAGAGTAGTAGTCTCAGTTTGTCCTCTCTAATTACCAGTGTTACAGAGTAGTAGTAGTCTCAGTTTGTCCTCTCTAGTTACCAGTGTTATAGAGTAGTAGTGGTCTCAGTTTGTCCTCTAGTTACCAGTGTTATAGAGTAGTAGTCTCAGTTTGTCCTCTCTAGATACCAGTGTTATAGAGTAGTGGTCTCAGTTTGTCCTCTCTAGTTACCAGTGTTATAGAGTAGTAGTGGTCTCAGTTTGTCCTCTCTAGATACCAGTGTTATAGAGTAGTGGTCTCAGTTTGTCCTCTCTAGTTACCAGTGTTATAG
>CABFVX010002641.1:22872-38727 GCA_902151425.1 Timema shepardi | reverse complement strand
ATTCCCCACATTCACAAGATGTCTTGTCAGAGGTGAAGGAAGGGTTTGGTAATCAGATAAATCTGTGCCGGGACCGAGGATTGAGCCCCGGACGCCAGCAGAGAAGTCTGACACCTTACCCCCTAGACCGCCAAGTCACCGTTCCGTAGTAAGCATTTTAAAATGTCGACAGTCACCTAACCGAGTCACGACTCATCTGATAAGAGTCGCGATGTATCTACTAACTAAATGTTCTTATCGTTACTACAGTCTCGAGATCTCTCTTTGGGTCTCAACTAAAACCATCTCCTTGGATTACTCCGTGGATTTCAAGTTGGTGTTCCATTTCGTCGGTGGTCGAGGAGGACACGAAACACATCACACTACTATACAGCCACATGGCTGACTGACTTCCAGATGAGCTAGAAACTTGACATTTGGCAAAATTATAGCTTCTAACCTGTAACTGACGGGAAAATTACAAAAAGTTAGACCCAAAAAAATTGCAAAATGTCGGAGCTACTTTAAAGTTAGTGCGGACCTTTCTTTGTAGGTCTCTTGTGGCTAAACGGTAAGACCTATCAAAAAAACTGCTCTGGAATTACATCAGTTTACATCCACTTGCAAATAAAACCCACTGGGGGGGTTTGGGGTCCGGAGCCCCCAAAGAGCAAAGCGAGTTAATACCATAGTCAATTTAGCACTATATTAGTTTTATGGACAATAACCGATGTTCCCACAGTTTGAGACGTCAATCTATCAATATACTCGATATATTGTTTGGGACTATGAATTCAAACCACTTGAAATGAACGTTTAGGGCGACTATTCTGTGTCTTCCTTGAAAGGCAGTCTTACCTTGATGGGTTACACTATGACCATACTCCATAGTGTAGCAATGCAAGTAAGTTTGATACCCGACAGGGTATACCAACAGTTCCGACCAGTCTCAAACAACGTCCCCGACAAATTTAGTCCGACTTGGCCCACGCAATTAACAGGAATCACTGAACAAACATTCACAGTGCCAAATGGTCAAATTAAAACAAAACCTCGCTTCGCTCGATCAATAAAAGAAATCGGTGACCTGGCGGTCTAGGGGTAAGGTGTCAGACTTCTATGCTGGCGGCCGGGGTTCAATCCTCGGTCCCGGCACAGATTTATCTGATTACCAAACCCTTCCTTCACCTCTGACAAGACATCTTGTGAATGTGAGGAATGCCAGGCCTCCACCGTGGTTCGGATTCCACGTTAAACTGTAGGTCCTCCATTTCATCTCACAATCACCCTACCATTACACATTAGCGTAAGTGCGTATAACCCGAACGGGTAGTAAGACGTGGTGCTAAATAATATTATTATTATTTGTTATTTATCCATTTAAAAGTGACTTGTGCCACTTTTGCACGTATTACTCTTGAAGTTCAGTCAGGTCATTCGCAAGTGTATGTAATCCATCACGGGTAAAGCGGGTCCATTGTTACAGGGACTTGCCCACTCAGCAGTGAAGACTGTATTAGTATCCTACAAAACACGATAAGAATGGAGTAATCAAGCAACAGCCGTGTTTCAAAATATTTGGTTAGATGGTCGGGTAAATTTATTAGGGTTTTCAAGAACATCTAAACAAAGTGTTGTTTTTTTACTATTTTCTAGAAATATTTTAAAAGCAAGTCAAACTTTCAAATAATGTATAGCTAACTATCTAGAATAGTTATTCAAATAAGTTTCCACCGATATGTTAAAAGATAAATAATGTCTTGAATTTACAAAATTTTCAAATTCTTTAGCTAAAACGGGTGACCTGGCGGTCTAGGGGTAAGGTGTCAGACTTCTATGCTGGCGGCCGGGGTTCAATCCTCGGTCCCGGCACAGATTTATCTGATTACCAAACCCTTCCTTCACCTCTGACAAGACATCTTGTGAATGTGAGGAATGCCAGGCCTCCACCGTGGTTCGGATTCCACGTTAAACTGTAGGTCCTCCATTTAATCTCACAATCACCCTACCATCACACATTAGCGTAAGTGCGTATAACTCGGACGGGTAGTAAGACGCGGTGTTAATAATAATAATAATAATAATAATAAAAGAAATCATATAAAGTTGACGCTATCAGAGTAGTCGGTCTGACGAGGTAAAATACAAACAGAACATATCCAACAATTGCGATTATATGCGATGGTGCACAATACAAGTTCGTGTGAAGAGTGACCCTGAGCTGGGTTCGATTCCCGTGTCCAGCTGACAAGTTTTAAAATGTACCAATTGAAAATGTGTGTGTTTTTATTTAAATATTCAACGCAGTGTATGTTACATTACATAGTTTATAACTCCCCCGGGGTCCGCCATTAGTAATTCCGCCGGAGTGAACAGTTGGCTCTGATAAAAGAAGCCGTGGAGCTTCCTGGCTGGCCTCAGTTTGTCATCAATATTTAATTCCTCGCATTGGCAAGCTACGCGGCGTCGCGACGCTGGTACGCTCATACCCTAATTAAATGGGCTCATAAGCTAAAATACCAACTTAATTAGAAACTACAAAAACTTTATTATTATTATTATTATTATTATTATTATTATTATTAGCACCGCGTCTTACTACCCGTTCGGGTTATACACACTTACACTAATGTGTAATGGTAGGGTGATTGTGAGATGAAATGGAGGACCTACAGTTTAACGTGGGATCCGAACCACGGTGGAGGCCTGGCATCCCACACATTCACAAGTTGTGTGGCAACACTTTGTGGTCATGATTGTAAACATTTCATGATACCATTGGTTTCCAGTGGACGGAGCACAGGTGTGAAATCTGACGAGTTTATTTCTTCCTATTTCTGACAAAAACGCAGCCAGTGGACGACTAGCCTTGGAGTGGAATAGAACAACGCTCCTGAAGGTAGCCCATGGCTTACCCCTCCCCACCCCTTATCCCTATATTGAGCTGATTCTATCCAGTCCACCTCATTACACACTATCTCTCTCAGGTCTATCCAGTCTGGTTCTGGGTCTTCCCAGTGGGTTTGCCAGTTAATACGTTGAACGCGGTTCTAGAAACTTCAATTCACGCTGCATGACCTGACCCCCATATTATCCTAACGATGTCTGGTGATGAGTACAGGGTATACAGCTCATCATTATATAGCCTCCTACACTCCTCACTATCTTCATCCATATTTGGATCAAATATCATCCTAATCCCCTTGTTTACGAACACCCATAAACAACTGGTAAAATTATGGCTTTGATTATTCTGAATTTTACATTTATTGACAGCAGGTGAGATTCCAACAACTCACTGACCGAGTAGTAACAAGCATTTCCCAGCTGTGTTATAATTTCCAATCTAATATTGTTATCACTTGTTAAAACTGTTCCCAAATGAATCCTATCAAATGATGTGTTTGCTGTAATGTCTAAGTCTGTGCTATCAATACTTGTCTAAACACACGCCTTGTTAATCGAGGAGTTGGCGTGAAGGACTTATTTACAATTACTTAGGCTGCGGTGGCCGCACGGTCTGTGGCGTCACTCTTGCCAAGGACAATGAGATTGGGGCTTGAATCCTGGTCGGGTGTGTTGAATGGTTTTCCACTCTAACTTCAAGAAAACGCGGGTCCACTTCTTTAAACGACTACCTTCCTCGCGCGCGTGAATAATCGGGTAGCTCGCGCGGATTGTAAGACGCGAGACACGGAGATAAAACGATAGAGAGAAGCGAATACAACTTTTCATGGAAAGAAGCCCAAACAAATAGAAGAGTAAAACAGGTCACTGGGGACACTGCGGATAACTGGGAGGTCAGATCGATACCCTCGTCTACCGGCCGCCAAGCACCCTGTTCTAAAGCTCGGTACCCTCCATCTACCGGCCGCCTGCCAAGCACCCTGTCCTAAGGCTCGGTACCCTCCACCTACCGCCCGCCTGCCTGCCAAGCACCCTGTTCTAAGGCTCGGTACCCTCCACCTACCGCCCGCCTGCCTGCCAAGCACCCTGTTCTAAGGCTCGGTACCCTCCACCTACCGCCCGCCTGCCTGCCAAGCACCCTGTTCTAAGGCTCGGTACCCTCCACCTACCGCCCGCCTGCCTGCCAAGCACCCTGTTCTAAGGCTCGGTACCCTCCACCTACCGCCCGCCTGCCTGCCAAGCACCCTGTTCTAAGGCTCGGTACCCTCCACCTACCGCCCGCCTGCTTGCCAAGCACCCTGTTCTAAGGCTCGGTACCCNCCGCCCGCCTGCGTGCCAAGCACCCTGTTCTAAGGCTCGGTACCCTCCACTTACCGCCCGCCTGCTTGCCAAGCACCCTGTTCTAAGGCTCGGTACCCTCCACCTACCGCCCGCCTTCTTGCCAAGCACCCTGTTCTAAGGCTCGGTACCCTCCACCTACCGCCCGCCTGCTTGCCAAGCACCCTGTTCTAAAGCTCGGGGCACCAAACACAGGCCAACTGACGTCACACCCACCAAAATACAGAGCTAAAGAGTTGATTGTGCACCAAATGTTAATGCCCCAACAGGATGTCCACATATTTACAGAGAGACAGCTTGGTTCTGTGACAATGTACCGACTGGCCAAGAAAAACATGATTAGAACCAACTTGGCTCCTGAACACTACCACTAGATGTATAGCCATACATGGCGGACTCTACCTTGCCTTGCCTTGCCTTGCCTTACCTTACATACCGTATTGAAAGGGAATCTGACCCTGGTTCGGAAGTCAGGCCTGTTACCTACCGTATGTTTGTTTATTATTGACGAGAGAGGCCAGAGGTGAACCCTCTCTAGAGGTGTCGGTCAGTGTATTGACGAGAGAGGCCAGAGGTGAACCCTCTCTAGAGGTGTCGGTCAGTGTATTGACGAGAGAGGCCAGAGGTCAACCCTCTCTAGAGGTGTCGGCCAGTGTATTGACGAGAGATGCCAGAGGTCAACCCTCTCTAAAGATGTTTATCAGTGAGGATCACGTTTAGAGCTATTCCTTGGAGGATCACGCCGCTGACGCGAGTCAAAGGTCATCGTGTGTGTTGTCTTACGTCTTGAACCAAATCTTACTTATTTGGCGAACAGGTGGTTCAATGGACCATCTCCGTGCCTTCATCACCAGAGAGTCCATCCTGTCCTTGGTCATTGAGATGCTCGCAGTCTCAGTGGCACAAGTGGTTAGCCACATGCTCGCCATCTCAGTGGCACAAGTGGTTAGCCACATGCTCGCAATCTCAGTGGCACAAGTGGTTAGCCACATGCTCGCAGTCTCAGTGGCACAAGTGGTTAGCCACATGCTCGCAATCTCAGTGGCACAAGTGGTTAGCCACATGCTCACTAATATAATTTTTAATGACAACTATTTATTTATATTCGCTAAATAATAATTTTAAAAAAAGAAATTCAATTTTGAGGAACCTCATTTATAATACATTATTCGTGTAAAGTTGTGTTTGAAAGAAATGTCTTAGTTTTTTTTATGTGGTTTAAAAGTATATAGAAATTATTTAAAAAATATCTTCATAGTTTGGGTTTCATAGAGCTATGGAAAATAAATTCTCAACTATTTATGATGTTAACTGGTGGGTTAGGCCCTACTAACCCCATCGGTTCCTCGGAGAGAGAAATGTCACCTAGAACGAAGATAAATACTAGCGGGCCTAGTGTGAGCCCGCTCAGCAGTCGTGCAAGAGCGCATGCGCTCAAAGAACTGGGCATTGCCGAGCGCGCTTGGTCGATAATGTGAATTGGATGTTCTCAGGACAGGGAAGGCGGGGAATATATTCCCCACTACCAAGACCAGCGTCACGTGCGAGCTCATCAGGACAAGATGTACCACACAATTACACCTCATTGGCCGCATATTACCTCTACATATCTGATTTAAAAAAATAAGACTTGGCGAATTTTTGAGAAAATATTTTACATTATTTTTATTTTGCGGTATACACAACTATTATTATTATTAGCACCGCGTCTTACTACCCGTTCGGGTTGTACGCACTTACGCTAATGTGTAATGGTAGGGTGATTGTGAGATGAAATGGAGGACCTACAGTTTAACGTGGGATCCGAACCACGGTGGAGGCCTGGCATTCCCCACATTCACAAGATGTCTTGTCAGAGGTGAAGGAAGGGTTTGGCAATCAGATAAATCTGTGCCGGGACCGAGGATTGAACCCAGGCCGCCAGCACAGAAGTCTGACACCTTACCCCTAATAGTATTGTAACCCTCCCTAAGGTAGTTGACCTACTGGTGACGTCAATCCATCCCGGCTCCGAATGACGTCATCAGAATGTTGAAATCTCGCCTCTGTGGTTGCGTAATCCTGGCAACTCATCATTCCCCCCCTACAACCCCCCCTTCTTTAAGCTACTTTAGACAGTGTCTGTGATGGGTATTATTCCCGACAAGCTGAGACATATTTTATTTGGGGGCGTTGGTTTTAACCCCTTAGAGGATCTTGTGCGTTATTTACGGGAGGAATGGTGATTTTTTTTTTATCGGTTTGGGATTTATTGCCAGCGTACTCGACCTCTCGCGATGATCTTGTCGGAGACTTGGCGCTACGTGTAGACTGCCCCCCCTCCCTCCTTCACCTACCAGAATGTAGACATCCCAATGGGGTATATGACACGGCTCGACATGCTGACACAGGATTAAAGCAGGTAACGGGTGACGTCACCAGAATGTCGCAACCCTGATGACGTCATCTCAATGTGAGTCATATAGCGCCAGCACGGCGGACACTATTCTCGACATGTTAAGACAGGTTTAAAGCAGGTCACGGGTGACGTCACCAGAACGTCGCAACCCTGATGACGTCATCCCAATGTGAGTCATATAGCGCCAGCACGGCGGACACTATTCTCGACATGTTAAGACAGGTTTAAAGCAGGTCACGGGTGACGTCACCAGAACGTCGCAACCCTGATGACGTCATCCCAATGTGAGTCATATAGCGCCAGCACGGCGGACACTATTCTCGACATGTTAAGACAGGTTTAAAGCAGGTCACGGGTGACGTCACCAGAACGTCGCAACCCTGATGACGTCATCCCAATGTGAGTCATATAGCGCCAGCACGGCGGACACTATTCTCGACATGTTAAGACAGGTTTAAAGCAGGTCACGGGTGACGTCACCAGAACGTCGCAACCCTGATGACGTCATCCCAATGTGAGTCATATAGCGCCAGCACGGCGGACACTATTCTCGACATGTTAAGACAGGTTTAAAGCAGGTCACGGGTGACGTCACCAGAACGTCGCAACCCTGATGACGTCATCCCAATGTGAGTCATATAGCGCCAGCACGGCGGACACTATTCTCGACATGTTAAGACAGGTTTAAAGCAGGTCACGGGTGACGTCACCAGAACGTCGCAACCCTGATGACGTCATCCCAATGTGAGTCATATAGCGCCAGCACGGCGGACACTATTCTCGACATGTTAAGACAGGTTTAAAGCAGGTCACGGGTGACGTCACCAGAACGTCGCAACCCTGATGACGTCATCCCAATGTGAGTCATATAGCGCCAGCACGGCGGACACTATTCTCGACATGTTAAGACAGGTTTAAAGCAGGTCACGGGTGACGTCACCAGAACGTCGCAACCCTGATGACGTCATCCCAATGTGAGTCATATAGCGCCAGCACGGCGGACACTATTCTCGACATGTTAAGACAGGTTTAAAGCAGGTCACGGGTGACGTCACCAGAACGTCGCAACCCTGATGACGTCATCCCAATGTGAGTCATATAGCGCCAGCACGGCGGACACTATTCTCGACATGTTAAGACAGGTTTAAAGCAGGTCACGGGTGACGTCACCAGAACGTCGCAACCCTGATGACGTCATCCCAATGTGAGTCATATAGCGCCAGCACGGCGGACACTATTCTCGACATGTTAAGACAGGTTTAAAGCAGGTCACGGGTGACGTCACCAGAACGTCGCAACCCTGATGACGTCATCCCAATGTGAGTCATATAGCGCCAGCACGGCGGACACTATTCTCGACATGTTAAGACAGGTTTAAAGCAGGTCACGGGTGACGTCACCAGAACGTCGCAACCCTGATGACGTCATCCCAATGTGAGTCATATAGCGCCAGCACGGCGGACACTATTCTCGACATGTTAAGACAGGTTTAAAGCAGGTCACGGGTGACGTCACCAGAACGTCGCAACCCTGATGACGTCATCCCAATGTGAGTCATATAGCGCCAGCACGGCGGACACTATTCTCGACATGTTAAGACAGGTTTAAAGCAGGTCACGGGTGACGTCACTAGAATATCACAACCCTGAAGTGACGTAGGAGGCTAGTGTGGCGGTGATTATTCCATACATAATGAAACATGAAAATAAGAGCGGGTGAGACATATATCTGCGTGAATAAAACACAATATGATAGACATATATTATATTTATTTAGAATCAACACTATAGAAGTTTACACGAATATCGAATGCAATCGTCCATATATTTGTCTGAGGTTTATCTAAGATGTGTTAGTAAGATAGTTTTCAATTCACAATCCAGCATGTACTAGTTGAAACTCATGACCTCTCTGATGACATCCAAGGTCTCTATTAGTGTGTCGCCCAAATCGTTGCAATATCTTGTGACGGGTGTCGACCAAATGTCTCTTCAGTCGACGGCAACCTCGATGAGATCCTTCCTATACCTCAGAGAGACGCACCCGGCTCGGCGCGAGACAGGCCACCCGTTTGAGGGAAATGTTTTCGGCGTCTGTTGTTGATATTTACCATCTCGTAGTTCCGCGTTGTTCCAGCCGGACAAAGGGTGTAAAGTTGATCTTGACACTCTTGCCGACGATGACTCGCTTGACGTAGGTTTCAATCAGCGGAAAGAGCGGGTTGAAATTACTTGTTATGGAGCGTGGTTTCGTCGGCTTTGCTTCGGGCGTGCAAGCTTGGAGTAGTTGTTAGCTTTCCATGATGTGTGGTCGCTTCGGCAGCCGCCGGAAGACTAAGATTGTGGGTGGGCCGTCAACGTTTTGAAACGTGAGTTGTAATATCTCATCGCTCTGACAGCACTGTCTGTATGATTGGTGATGAGAATACGACCAGGCCAAATGCTGTAGAATGTTCTGAGAGCGGTAGAGAAGGCACACGACACAGTAATACCCGAGAAGATAGATGTGATGCTATAACTCAGCTGCACCATGCTATGAGAGCATCAGCAGACATGTTCCTTTATGTGGATTATTGATGAACTCTCACAAAATATAGACTACACACCGACTTTACCATGTTCTTATCTCCCGTGTTTGGGGTTCCGGCTCGTTGTGGCATATAGCTACATTTTGTAAGAATGGACACCTTACAATATCATTTTCCTGCTCCACGCTCTCTCCATTGAATCCATGTCCTAGGTCAACGCACCTCTACGTGGCGTGCTAAGACGTCAGTTGTATCTGACCGTCTCCAAGAGGTAAGCGTCAGGGCGCAGAGTTTGTTCCTTTTCATGAACGCAGAATCCTCCAAGGATGGGTTTACCTCGCTTATGTTTGAGCAAGAACGTTCTAGGACTGGTTTCAACAACCTGACAGCGTCTTCCTGCCCTCCTTTGTAGACTGGGGTCCTTGAAGATCCGCGTGGACCCTGGTTCAAACCCAGACCATTAGATCCGGGATTAGGCTCAATTTTCCTCACTCCACGCCTCTTTATCACCTCGGACAATGGGGGAGAAGGCCCCAACACAAAGTTGATGTACGGCTACTCACATCTTACAATCCTCATCATCCCGAACTTGTTCGCACCGATTGACATGAGGATTCATTGTTCAAGATCAGGTTTAAATAAAATATTGGATCGAAATGTTAGAACTGGTAAACAGATTAAAACAAGGTTTAAAAAAATTGTCTCTGTAATAAAACTCGACATAGAATCGACATTAAGTGGTATCGAATAAAACATTCGAGTCGTTGAGATTCTGATGGCAATAGTCAGCGATGGTGCTAAATGAACGCTGACGGGGCTAAAACCAATCCTAAAATGTTTCACGTCTTTTTCTTAGAACTGTTACAAATGCGAGAGTGCATTTTACGGAATAACAACATTTGGTATTTATCAAATGTAATCTACACAAACTGCTTTATACAGTGAATGGTAGAGTTGCGTGCTGGTAAATACCCGTGTGAACACAAACATGCGTACATGGTTGGACTCCGGTCGAGTAATTCAGATATCGCTGCACAGCGAGTAGAGGAGAGAGTGCCCGGTACTGACCCACTTGGTGGAAACTCAGGGACAGGTTCCAAGACACGAATGTGGCGAACATTCGGGCGAAACATTTGTCCACATTTGCGAATAGTGTGGGACCGAGTTGAGTCACGAAATCCGATAGTACGGTGGTTCCCACGGGTCGCCGTGAAATTTTCAATGAAATGACAGCCCACGTGATTTTAGAATCGGACCATCGATGTGTTGATGCGATGATAGGGAGGACATCTAACGATCACTGTTTCACTTCTCAAGAGTAACACTAGATGGTGTTCGATGTCAGAATTTGAATAGAGTCGTCTAATGACTCTGGAACGCTCTAATACAAAGCCGTCTAGAAGGCAGTTGTTTCTCAGGCCGCTGCTCAAACAGACGTAGGTCACTCAGTGCACGGATTGTTCTAGTTATTTATCGAACTTTCTCGTACTGGGTGTTGGTATACAAATAGCTGTCTCCGCGGCCTTGATTTATTGAAGGTTGAACCAAGGGAATGGTGTTGTGCTGCTCAAGTAAACTTTTAAAAGTGGTTGTTCTTCTCTTCCTGAAACCTGACTATTTTTATTGAACAACAGTAAGCATTGTAGCAGTGAAAACAGAGAGGACGCGCCGCAAACTAGTGGTGGGTGTGTGGAGAAGCGGACATTTCGTAAATACGACGACAGTTATTCGAGATTTTGGCTTTACATCGATGATGAAGAGAGACCGCAGTTTTGGCGCCAGAGCGCATGCTTACAGGTAAGCTAAGACGCCATTTAGAAACCAAAGCTCGAGACATGGTTGATAAACCTCGCGAATATTTCACCAGAAAGTTAAATAAATCAAAACAACAAAAAGGTACCGTTTCTCAGCAGTGGTCAATACCAAGCAATGCTGTGCTAGCATCATACAAGGTTGCATACAGAGTCGCAAAGGTAACAAGCCCCATACTATCGCAGAACAACTAATTCTACCGGCTGATTTGGTTAGCATTATGATTGCAGTCTGCGGGGAAACCGCTTTCAAGGGCGCCCTTGTCTAACTATACTATCGGTCGCAGAATCCAGCACACGGCGGAGGATCTCAGTGATCAATTAATTGAAAGAATGAAAGGAAAGTAATTAGGGTTACAGCTGGACAGTAACAAAGATGCACATTTAGTTTGCTATGTAGAGTTCACAGATCGAGATTACTCTGTGGAAGACCTTCTTCTTTTGTAAAAGTATCCCTGCGAGTACAAAGAGCCAAGACTTGTTCGAGATCCTAGTCATATTTACAGTTGAGAATAATCTGGCGTGGACAAGGTGAGCGGTGTCTGGACCGAGGGTGGTCGTTGGATGTCCGGGGGAACTGCCGGAGCTAAGAAGAGAGAACTGCCGGAGCAAAGAAGAGAGAACTGCCGGAGCTAAGAAGAGAGAACTGCCGGAGCAAAGAAGAGAGAACTAACGGAGCAAAGAAGAGAGAAGTCGTGCAGAGAGCAAGAGGTTCACCCGTCTCACGATTTATTAACTGGTTTGATTGTTAAAAATATTTAGTACGTTTTAAATAAATGGTTTGTGAAATTGAAATAAGTGCACAGATTAGGTGAATAGGTCATATGTTCTGACTTACACTAAGGACGCCGTGAACCCAAAAGGTTTGGTAACCATTTCCATAGTAGATGGCTGCAAGACCACACTATATCCTCTTCTGTGTGTTCAAGCGAAAAGTCGCGGTTTATATTTTTTTAAATCTGTGAATTTTGACTAAGCAAAAAATTTAAAAGTTAACCATTCAATACAAGAAATTGTATATTATCCAAATTAACAATTTAAATAACTTAAGATGATTAAATGGCTCAAGGAAAATAAAAATAAACTACTTTAAAACTTGAGAATATCTAAGAAAATATTTTGTAGCTACTAACTTATTTTAAATACAAATTGTAAACTAAATAAAAGGGAGAAAATACATATAATAAATCAAAATAAAATATTACAAACACGTACATACTAAATAAAAACAAACTATTGTATTATGTATACAAAATAATAGTCCTAAGTACAGTATAATTAAAAGTGTAGAATAACTAAATACAGCCTAGATGAACTGTATAATACGTATCAACGCATACTACGCATACGAGTACAAATAAATAAGCGCAAACTTGTGTGCGTGTCTTTCTAGCCTTACCTTTGACTTCTGCGAATGCATCAAAACACACAAACATATTATTACAACGCGTTATTCAATTTCCTAACAGAGTGTTCAGTTTTCTGCACTTGCTAATATCAACAGATATTCAAGCTCTGTTGATATTAGCAAGTGTATAAAACTGAACACTAAACATATGTTGCTACTGGAGAAATATTAGATTCATTTTGACCAAAATAATGTAATGCTATAAAAACTCGCGCTCCCTTCGGCCGCACCTTCCGAGATATAAACAAGTTTATTTTTAAAAAGTGTCCGCTATTTGAACAAGTAATTTAAATTATTTTTTATCCCTGTAGACCTATATTATAGTGTGTATATCAACTACTAAGTACTGTAATGTGCGGCGTTGGATACGTCATACGTAGCTCACTACATAGAACACAGAACAAGGCCTACTGTTGTGTGTGTAACCGGGCCTGATGGCTCGCAAGGTGGGGGTGGTATGATCGTGGAGATGTCGCTGTGAAACACAGAACAAGGCCTACTGTTGTGTGTGTAACCGGGCCTGATGGCTCGCAAGGTGGGGGTGGTATGATCTTGGAGATGTCGCTGTGAAAACAAGGTAGTGTGTGGACAACGGCTAAGAGACGTGACTCTCCGGTCAGTTGAACAACTCGCAAGTGAGGACTAACAAGGACAGATCAAGGCAAAGTTGCGGACTACGAGGTGAGCGTCGCTAGACGAGAGGATGTTGAGGAGAAGACGCCGCGCTTGACGAGAGGATGTTGAGGAGAAGAAGAGGCGTGAGGAGCTTGATACTTTGCACCTTTGAGTTATTGCATTCAATTCCAGATACATACTGAGATACGTACCAACACAGTTAGATATTTTACCATTTACTCATCAAATAAAAAATTAATAGATAAAACAATTAAAATCAAATAACGGTGAACAAAACTTATTTAATCTTCGAAATTAGAGAAGATATGTCCCTGGGTTTGGTCATGTCGCGACAAAAAAAATTGCATATCTCCGTCAACATTTTTCCTTCTTAATATTCCTATAATCAATCAACGTTCCCATTCTTAAAAGTTTTTTCCCTCAACCAAAGTTCATCGGTAAAGAAGTAAAGTACTACAGCAGTCATATTCTGATCAAAGACAAATATTTTAAATTTAAGAATGAGAAATTTAGCAGCAAGTTTTCTATTCGTATTCTAGTGATTAATTCCACGAGTTTAGTTGTGTGTTTTTTTACCGTGTTTAGCAGACAAGAGCAGTTTTATTTACCACGAACAGGGTTTCTGGGGGTTCTTGAATGTACAGCCCCTAGTTCCATGTACAGCACAATACATAGCTGTATGGCGTGTTGCCTATCGGTCAAGTTTGACGGCGTCAGCCGACCAAGAGACGTAAACTAACAACATACCGTTAATATTAAACAGTCGCACAACCGGTATATTAGATCACGTTATAACCAGGAAACTTATCAAAGTGCGCTTATCCGTATTCTTAATTTGACATGAGGGAGATTTAGTTTTCAATTAATTATTTTTTCCATTTTGTTGTATTGGTTTTTAAAACGAGGTGAAAGAGTTTTACTGTTTTAATTCCACTGTTCGTTAAAGTAGACTATAAATAACCGAACCACGATACGACGCCTGGTGAGAGATTTAATAACTACCTCAGTATGGTGCTATCCGTGACTATAGGGGGCTGTCTTGGTAGCAGATGTTGCACTTAGGTTAAGTATTGTTTACTAAGCTATTGTGTACGACTCTATGTATATAGACTTGTAAGCAAAGATTAAGAGTTGAAAAGTCTAGAAACCTACATATTTCGGTTGCGCGAATCGAATTATGTCATTAAATAGGGGAAGGGGTCACAGTACAAACTATATTGGCATGCGTATTTTCCTTCTCCCCTGTTTGTTCACTTATTGCTCACATGTATGAACAATTGTAGCACCTCAAGAGTTGTATTTATCAATGTTGCTCAATAAAGACTGTACTACAAACACTCATTGTTTTGGAAAGATATGACCGACAATATCTGTCATCCGCTCCGAGACATTACTCTCACAACAATTTGGACTCGCGATCACACAGAGATCGGGGTTCGAATCCCGCTCGGCTGATTGAGCGTGTTTTTTTTTCCAAAACAGCTTTCCACACTCTCTCCAAGAAAATACGGGCACACTTCCTCTATATCCAACCTGCTCATCCCTAACTCACTAGCGTATTTGGTACATACACGGATATAACAAGATAAACCGTGGTGTTGCCTACCAGCAAGGCGCAATGAAGGGGCAACCGGGGGTCCACCTAATTAACTAAAGCGCGCAAGTGTGTAGGGTTTCAATCTTGATCCACATTATTAATTAGCATAATCAGTGGTGACCTCAAACGGCGTCACAAAGCCATTCGATTGCAACTATTATTGTGTTCGTCTCTACAGCTACAGAGAAGGAAGTTTCTGATTCTTTTCTGTCGTGATGATTAGTCCCGCCTTTCGAAAAAACATCAAATTGTTTATTTAATGCTGTGAGAAGGAGGTTAAAGATACCCCTCGTGACCAGATACGCTACCCACTAAGCGCAGGGCGCAGGAAATGTCACGTTGAACTGTAAAAGACTACCAACTTGCCGATACCCCTCGTGACCAGACACGCTACCCACTAAGCGCAGGGCGGAGGAAATGTCACGTTGAACTGTAAAAGACTACCAACTTGCCGATACCCCTCGTGACCAGATACGCTACCCACTAAGCGCAGGCCGGAGGAAATGTCGCGTTGAACTGTAAAAGACTACCAACTTGCCGATCTTTATACTCGACCAAGTTCTCGACGGTTTTTATCAAAAGGCACTGCATAAAACACTATATTCGTGTCACTTCTTTATACAGTTTTGCAACGAAGTGAAGAGAGAGAATAACATTATCACTTCCCCGCGCCAAGAGAAGAATCGACTTTCAATCAGCGAACTCTTTTTTATGCATCAAGAGCTGAAGGCAGCGCGTTATGAAATATTCAAAACGTTTTGTAAGGGCCTTATGTGCGTATTATTCGCTCGAGTCCAGGGTCATGCTGAGCAAAAGGGCCTCAAGTACACTTTCAATACAGTAAACATGTGTTGGTCGTGCAAGAAATACGGCTGTCAGATGTTGGCGTTGATCAAAACATCGTACTGTGTGTTCCTAGCGATATAGCGAGGTATTCGTATCCAACCACCCTCATGGTGATGGAGTATCCATTGCAATATAAATAGTGGCACTAACTAATGGCGGCTTTCATGGCGTCCTTAGCGGGCAAACGCTAAACCTCCAGATATCATTTATATTCAACTTGGTACCCCACAGATGAAAACAATAATACATGTACATCTGAAACTAATCAAACTACATCATTGTAGTAACCTCTGACAAGACATCTTGTGAATGTGGGGAATGCCAGGCCTCCACCGTGGTTCGGATCCCACGTTAAACTGTAGGTCCTCCATTTCATCTCACAATCACCCTACCATTACACATTAGCGT